>JBBDGP010002273.1:2610000-2825751 GCA_037952835.1 Lithobates septentrionalis
CAGAAAGTCCGTCGTAAAGTACGTCGAAAAATCCGCCGGGCAAAGTCCGCCGTAAAGTCCGCTCGTGTGTACGCGGCATTATGCCGCGTACACACGAGCGGACTTTACGGCGGACTTTGCCCGGCGGACTGGATTTCGTCGGACAATTCGATGTGTGTGGGCTCCAGCGGACTTTGTTTTCTCAAAAGTTGGACGGACTTAGATTTGAAACTTGTTTAAAATTTATCCGTTGAAATCGAGTCCGGTCGAAAAGTCCGCCGTCTGTATGCTAGTTCGACGGACAAAAAGCCACGCTAGGGCAGCTATTGGCTACTGGCTATGAACTTCCTTGTTTTAGTCCGGTCGTACGTCATCACGTACGAATTCGACGGACTTTGGTGGATTGTGTGTAGGCAAGTCCGTTCATTCAGAAAGTCCGTCGGAAAGTACGTGGAAAAGTCCGCCGGGCAAAGTCCGCCGTAAAGTCCGCTCGTGTGTACGCGGCATTAGTCATAGCCGGATGGCTATTAATGGCCTACCTTGAAGGACCACTGATCGCCTCCGTTCACCCAACAAGATGGCAACGTCACTGGCTTTCTTGAGGCATAACCTATAGGAAACAAAATACATACATTTTAAAGAAAATGTGAAGTATATTTTCCAACTAGAACATTTTGAGTTATTATTAAAGTGATTACCTTAAAGCAACGCTATTGTTAAAACTGCCAACAAAAAGGGTCCCCTGGAAAAAAGATTGTAAATACTCCCCTCGCCCTGTGTAGAAAGCCAGCTCCATAAAAACATGGTTTGCCCAGTTTGTTATGGAGGACATCTAGTGGCCTGCACTGATCCCTGACCTCAACCATACTGAACACCTTTGGATTAAATGAAATGCAGATTTGTGAGCCAGGTCTTCCCATCGAACGTCAGACCACACAAATGCTGTTTTGGAAAATGGACACAAATTGCCACAGTTACCTTCAATCTTGTGAAAAACATTCCTTGAAAAGTGGAGGCTGTTATAGCTACAAAGAAAGGCCAATTCTATTTGAATGCTTATGGTACTGGAATTGTCATGGTCAGGGGGTGAGTCTTGGAGACCACTAGCTATAGCAGTAGAGAGGCTCCCACTGACAAGCTGAAAAAGTACAGAAGCAGATCACCCTGGTGGATGACACAGACTCACCCAAGGTGCAGAGTCTAAACACTAACCGGTGTTCACCAGAGCTCCTGATGGTGGAGATGGGTTAGCTACATGTTAGTACCGGGTCGGGGTCCTCAGGATCGCCCAAACAGGAGTTGACCAAGCTAGGGTCGAGTAGCAGATAAAACAGGTAGGGATAAAGCAGTGTAGTCAGTAAACAAACCAAAAGGTTTGTAACAAGTGGTTGCAGGTTGGGATCAAGCAGAAGCGTATTTGAGGACAAGAGTGCCAAGAGTGAGATATTGGCTTGAGAGAGCACAATAATCTGGCAAACAGGAAGTGCAAAGGCACAGGTAAAAAAAGAAGTTCATGGGAGGAGCAAAGGGTCAAGGTTCAAGAGAAACAAGGCTCAAGGCAAGATTGTTCAAGGAATTGTCCATGCTGCTGTCCAACATCCCAGTTGGCTCAGAAATAAGAGACACCATCAGACACAGCAGAGGTTGCAGGTTCAGGCCCAAGTCCTGGCAGGATTGTCTCATATTGGTGTTATGTTTATGTGAGGTTATAATGGTGGTCATATGTCACCCAGTTCCACATTACCATTTTTCAGTAATCTTAAGAAGCCACAAGATTTTGTTTTTATATGCATCACTCAATCCTCTCATGTGCCAAAAATTCACAAATGTGCTTATCTATTTTAAAAACTAAAGGAAAGCAGCTAGGTAGACTATATTAGCAAATCAAAATCCTGCTAGTCTTTTCTACTCTGTGCTAGGAACAAGAAAGACCGAATCTAATTAGTTCCTATAGGCAACTCACTGACAGAATGTCAGGTGTTTTTCAGATTAATCTCCTGTTCATGTTTATTTCCTTTGATCACTGGCTCTATCTAGGGGTTATAATACAGTACTTTCCTGAAACATTGGGAAAATACCACATTGTGCCCACTAGATGGCACTGACACCCATAGGAAATAAACATATTAGACACTATATGGGCATGTCATAAAAAACATTTGCCCACGAAGACAAAACAGTTGTACATTCTGAAATCAAGAAATCTTTATTTACAATAGGATTCAATTACGACTCATTTAATCATCTAAAGCCATTACCTCACATAGTCAAGCCACCTCGTTCCTTCCAAGTTGGAAAGCCATTTTTCTTCAGGTGTGGGTGTTGATGTATCTATAAAAAGCAGAAAATAAATAATTTATAATAGGCTGTCAGTAGATAAGATAGGAAACCTGTTTTTATTAGGCAACCACTGAAAAAATAGCAATGTTAGCAAGGGCTGGCCTTGGCGTTGTCAACAAGCACTTGGAAAAATCCCATATAGTGACCTCTCTTTATATTCTTTATATCCGTTATTCTTTTTTTTTTTTTTTATGATTCCCTTTATAAGATACTGATATTGATAACACACCATAAGTTCTAAATATAATTGTAATGCAGACCTGTAAAAGATTTCAATGACTCCTCTGGGGTAAAACGGTTAAGGAAAGTCGCATTAGTTCTTCAAAGTAACCCGATTAGAAAGAGTTAAAACATTAGATGTTTATTCAGGAAGGTCTCCTTTACATCAATGAAACCTGTAGACATATTATTGATCTAATAACCGACCTGAAGCTGGTTTAATGGAGTGAAGAAGGACTTGTTTGCCCTTGTGAATTGTAAGTCCGATATTAAATAGAGTCGTCTTCCCTCTTGACTTCCTCCAAATCTATTCAAATGTGATCAAGGCTTCAGATAAAGAAATAAAGGAAAACAAAATCATAGTTCTATTTGATTTCAAGCTAGCTTGCATTTTTTTTTTTTTTTGATTCCCGAAAGAGAAAGGCTTAAAGTAGAACTGAAGTTCTGCCGTCACAAACTGCAAGCAGGCAGGCTTTTTATTGCAGAAAAGACTTCTCCAATAAAATGCCCCTACCTGCAAGCTTGCAATGTTCTGGGGCAGGGGTCTCCAAACTTTATAAACAAAGGACCAGTTTATTGTTCTTCAGACTTTAGGGGGAGGCCGGACTGTGGCCAGTGGTAGTGGAAATTCTCCAGGCATCAGTGGGCATAAACATCCCCATATTTGGTATTAGGGGAAGGAATAGTGCCCCATCGTTGGCATCATTGGGAGGAATAATGCCCTATTATTGGTGTCAGGGGGAGAAATGATGCCCCGCTGTCGGGTGTCAGTTGGACGAAAAGTGTCTCATAACAGCAATGCCGCGTACACACGATCGGACATGCCGACAACAAAATCCATGGATTTTTTTCAGACGGATGTTGGCTTAAACTTGTCTTGCATACACACGGTCGCACAAATCTTGTCGGAAATTCCGAACGTCAAGAACGAGGTGACGTACAACCCGTACGACGAGCCGAGAAAAATGAAGTTCAATAGCCAGTGCGGCTCTTCTGCTTGATTCCGAGCATGCGTGGAATTTTGTGCGTCAGAATTGTGTACACACGATCTGAATTTCCGACAACGGATTTTGTTATTGGAAAATTTGAGATCCAGATCTCAAATTTTGTGTGACGGAAATTCCGATGGATAATGATCGATGGAGCCTACACACGGTCGGAATTTCCGACAACAAGCTCCCATCGAACATTTTCCATTGGAAGATCCGACCATGTGTACGGGGCATAAGAGGAATAGTGTTCCAAGGGTCGGATAAAGGCAGGCAAAGGGCCACATCCGGTCCCAGGGCCGCAGTTTGGAGATCCATAGAAAGTACAGGCCGGCAACTCGACAGCTTCTCCATAGAAAGTATTTATTTAAGCATTACAGCATCCAAAAATACTGACACGTTTCGGCCCTAGGCCTTCAGCAAAAGCTTTTGATGACGGCCTAAGGCCGAAACGCGTCAGTGTTTGGATGATGTTATTGCTGTAATGCTTAAATAAATATTTTCTATGGAGAAGCTGTCGAGTTGCCGACCTGTACTTTCTATGGATCTTTTGTGAGCTTAATTAGCCAGAGCACCGACTACTCTACACACCAACTATACTATATAGCGGTAGAGCTTGGGTGAGTTTTTCTCTTGCGCAGTTTGGAGACCACTGTTCTATGGCATGAAAACTGAGCTGCGCATGTGCAGCTCTGCCTACATCGCTAGCACAGTCCCCGTGTGCAGGGATGGCTGACTCCTGTGCATGCGCAAAAATGACGTCATTCGGTGCTGGCCAATGAAGACAGCCATAGACAGGCACCAGGAAGAAGATACTGGTGGGAGACGGGGAGCGTTGAAGGAAAGGTAGGTTTTAATATGGTGGGGAGGAATTAAAATTTCCCAAAGTCAACAATTTGTATTTCCAACTGCCAGTAGAAACAGAGCGGGTGCTCGGCCAACAGTCTTACCATAAAACATCTATTACCATTCAAAAGCCAGCACTCCATATACAAATACTGCTTGTACTGTGGTGCCATATAAAACATACCCAATGTTTCAAAAACATGGATCCTCTTTATTAAAGTGATATTCATAGGTGCACGCACAGGGTGTGCCGGACGTGCCTGGGCACTCCCTAATTACCCCGTGTGGTGCCAATTCCCCCTGCTTCCTGGCACCCCCGTTCTCCCTGTAGTGCTGCCAGCTTCCCTTCTCTCTTCTCCCACTGGCTGCTGCGGGGGATGTTTTAGGATGGAGAACGAATTTCATTTCCTGGTCCCTTCCTCTTCTGAATGAACACTGTGAGTGATCTGTGTTCATTCTTAACTGAGGCATAGTAAACTATGTTTATTGTGCTTCAGTTTGTGAATGAATAGAAAGCTGCTCAGCACAGAGCACTTCCCATTTGTTCACTGTCCAGTGCATCTGAGGCTGCAGAGAAAGGGACTGGGGAATCTCTGTCCTCAGTCCCTTTCTCTGTCTCAAAAGAGAGATGTCAGGGGTCTGTTTAGACCCTTGATATTTCACCAAAGCCCCCCAACAAGGCTCCTAAAAACAGTGTAAAAAATAAAAAAAATAATATTGGTAAAAATATTAAAAATAAACAACTACTGACACCGTACACTGCTCTGTTGATATACATGCATGTGTGTTTGTGCTCTGGGGCGCACACCCTAATGCAATAGGCTGCACAAACCAATTGTGATACTACAAAGCAATCACATACATTTGTGTGGTACAAATACATTATATTCTCAAAAGTATTGGGACACCTGCCTTTTCACGCACATGAACTTTAATGGCATCCCAGTCTTAGTCCATAGGGTTCAATATTGAGTTGGCCCAACCTTTGCAGCTATAACAGCTTCAACTCTTCTGGGAAGGCCGTCCACAAGGTTTAGGAGTGTACACAAAGCAAAATCCATAAAGACATGGATGAGCAAGTTTGGGGTGGTGGAACTTGACTGGCCTGCACAGAGTCCTGACCTCAATCTGATAGAACACCTTTGGGATGAATTAGAGCGGAGACTGCGAGCCAGGCCTTCTCATCCACATCAGTGCCTGACCTCACAAATGCGGTTGTGGAAGAATGGTCAAACATTCCCATAGACACACTCCTAAACCTCGTGGACAACCTTCCCAGAAGAGTTGAAGCTGTTACAGCTGTAAAGGGCGAGCCAACTCAATATTGAACCCTACGGACTAAGACTGGGATGCCATTAAAGTTCATGTGCGTGTAAAGGCAGTTGTCCCAATACTTTTGGTAATATAGTGTATGTACATGGCCAACGCTCAACAAGGTCCACCCGGGATCCTTCATCCCTACTTATGTATCCATAATACCTGTTCCAGGGTATTGAAATACAAGTTTTTGGCCATGTGTGTGGATTTGTACCACACACATAGGTGCTTGCTTTGTATCCTTGCTTTCATAAAGATGATAGAACGGTAAACGTTGGTTATAATTTATGTGGGACCACAGTAAAAATTGCTGTATTCGCATATGGAGGGCTGGATAGATAGATAGATAGATAGATAGATAGATAGATAGATAGATAGATAGATAGATAGATAGATAGATAGATAGATAGATAGAAAAGTAGTCTTTGTGATCCCCTGAATTCTTGGCTCATAATATCCTAATGGGGTCAGACAGGGAACACCTCTCCAGTCCATATGGTGCACCAATCCAGTCCATATGGTGAACCTATCCAGTCCATATGGTGAACCTATCCAGTCCATATGGTGAACCTTTCCAGTCCATATGGTGAACCTTTCCAGTCTATATGGTGCACCTATCCAGTCCATATGGTGAACCTTTCCAGTCCATATGGTGCACCTATCCAGTCCATATGGTGCACCTATCCAGTCCATATGGTGAACCTTTCCAGTCCATATGGTGCACCTATCCAGTCCATATGGTGCACCTATCCAGTCAATATGGTGCACCTATCCAGTCAATATGGTGCACCTATCCAGTCCATATGGTGCACCTATCCAGTCAATATGGTGCACCTATCCAGTCCATATGATGCACCTATCCAGTCCATATGGTGCACCTATCCAGTCCATATGATGCACCTATCCAGTCCATATGGTGCACCTATCCAGTCCATATGGTGCACCTATCCAGTCCATATGGTGCACCTATCCAGTCCATATGGTGCACCTATCCAGTCCATATGGTGCTAAACTCATGTCTAAGCGCTTCTCAGGCAAAGAGTGGAAGATTTTGATATTATAAACTATTGGCAAGATTGGGGCATCATAAAGAATACTTCCTTCTTGCCCAGTATCCAGGCCAGCAGAACTTCTGGTAAAAAGAGCAGTGGCACAGTTGGCACAAACGGTTTGCATCCTCCCCAGAAACAAGGTCTTATAAACCAACCAAATCTCAATTCAGTCCTCAGTAGTCAGAAAAACTGCAAAGTTTTGCCTCATTAAAATAAAATTCTGAAATACCAGCACATAGCATTAATGGTGGTGGAAAAAGTCTTATACCCCAACTCAACAACCTTAAAAAAACATACAAAGCAATGTAATAGTAGAACGGCTTACCAGCTGAGCACAAGCTGCGCAATTTAAGATAAGAGATCTGGATGTCGGAGATGGAAGGAAGGTCTTCAGAGGTGTCGATGACCACACACTGCGAATGGTTGACGAATAACAGCAGTCGCATTGACCTGGAACATCAGAGCTTTAATTAACAATCAATTAAAGAGGAGCTCTACTAAAAGAGACACACAGGTTGCCACTGCTGCCCTTATCCTAAAAAATACTCGTTTCCTGGCTGTCTCTGATTGTAATGCGTTTGGGTGTATTTACAAAAAATTTGCATAGCTGTTTACCCATCAAAATGGCATGTAATTCCATTCTGTGTGAATAGGGCAAAACTGAATGTTCTTAGGATATATTTGCTGTAATTCAATGGTGTGAATGAGGAAAATACTATATTATGGTCACTAGATGGCACTGAGGAGCATTCTTATTTCCTATAACAGTCAGCGCCATCTAGTGGCATAGAAATCTCTGCAACACCAGTTGAAGGGTATGTAAACCCTAAATCTATTTTCAGTATGTTTGACATCAGCCGAAGTTTTCTTAAGCAAATGTTTTACTGTTCCTTAGCTGGAGATCCTGCCAATAACAGCATTTCCTGTTGTAGATCGACAATGCTAAGACACTGCCGCACAAATTGCACTAGTGTTATCAGCCTGCTGTTTGTACCCCTTTAATTGGTCGTTAAGATGCCTGTCTCATAGACCTGACAGGCAGCTGTAGTGCCAACTGAAGGAGCCAGTACGGCAGGCTGACAACGCTTTTACTAATTGGTAGGCAAAAGCTTAGCATTTGCAGCCTGCAACAGGAAGTGCTGTTATTGGCAAGGTCTTCAGCTAAGAAATTTTGCTATAGATTCATATAAAATTGTATACAGTGAGATGTGATGCCAAACACACTGACAAATCCTTTGGACTCTATTTATTAACAAAACAGGAGTGCTTTATTGAAGTATTAAAGCATTACATGGTAGAACTGAACACAATTCGACATGGTACAATGTAAGTATAAAAGACAAAGACCACAACCAAACATACATAGTGCAGTATTATGGCCACTGGGTGGAGCTAATGATCATAGGAAATAAACATATTAGACACATTACGGGAATACTGAGGCATCTAAACAACAATTTTTTTTTTTAATAGATCCCTTTAATTGCAGAGTGAGGAAGGGAAAGAAAAGAAGAAAGTAGTGCAGGGCCGGGCATGACAGTGTGCAAGGGGAGACAACAAAGGGTTAACAAATGGTGAAACAAGAAAGTGTAACAGGAAGGGGTTGGAACGGTTTGAGAAAGACTGAGGGGGTGGAGCATTATTTAAGGAGAAGGTGGGGACTTCCGGGCAGCAGAGGAAGGGACAGAGAGGAGGAAGCCGTTTCCCACCCTCCCTCCCTGTGTTTTTGTCTTGTTTGTTTTGTCTGTCTGTTTTTATTTTATTTCAGGTTCAGTGGAAATCGGTTTGTCATAGCAGTGGAGTAACGGCGGTGTTTTTGGTCTTTGATGGTGTCAGAAAACATAGGAGTGGAAGTGTTGGGGGACTCATCGGTAGTATGTGCCCCTCTGGTGTATTCCAGTAGAACGGTGAGCTGGAATACGGTAATGGTTGCACTGTGGGAAGGGGGTTTGTCTCCGAGCCGGTGGTACGGCTGGAGGACTATCATGGAAAAGGGTCCCACAGTGTAGTGGTGGAAGAAGTGTGAAGTTCGGGGTGCCGTCAAAGACCCACAGACTGAGAGTAAAAAGTTGTCGTTACAGATGTTATGTTTAAAAGTTTTGAGTTATTGATATTTTGTTAATAAAAGGCTGCTATGGCCAGTTATACTCCAAATTCAGTTGTGGTCTCGTTAATTTAGAATGATAAGAGGGTGTTGGTGGAGTATGAGTGGTTGGGCAGTCTTAGAAGGTTGGGGACATATGGGCTACACTGGTCAAGACTTTCTGTGCTAAGACTATACAGTACAGATAACCATGTGCTCTATGAAAGAGATAAAGAAGAGACAATGAGACGTAAGCAAATACGTCTTTTCAGGGAAATCGTAGGACAAGGGGTCATGACATGTAATTGAAGGAGAGATGAGTTTTACCTTACTACGGTTTCACTCAGTACAGCTGTGCTATGCTATATCATGCAGAGTCACGTATACAGATACTGTTGCAGTATCTCTTGACCACACAAACCTAAGAGACACTGAACTGGTGAACGTTTTTTGCATAAGCCAGCCCATCAAAATTAATTCTGTGATTTTGCTAGGAACTAAGACTGTGTTCATTCTCATTCTATACAATTATGTACAGTATACATCACCTGCAATAATCTCAGATAGAATAGTCCTGCAGTATGATGAGGCCCTCTCTCTGACTTATGGTTAAAGTATATATAAAGCCAAATTTTTTACTGTTGGATAGAGTAGTGAAGGTGTCCCGTTGGGGAGACTTCCCCTTCACTTTCTGTCTTGTAGACCCAACAGGAAGTGTGGGGAAATCTCTCCAAAATGTGAAAAGTCTCCTCTTGGACAGGTGTCTCCATCGGAAGAATTCCCCTCTATTCTTGTTCTGATGACTAGGAAAAGCTAGGTTCAGTCCAAAACCAGTTTGGTGGAAGCCGTAAGAAGCTGTCACATGATCACATCCCAGCTGGGCCAAATCTGCAGCACCTGGCATTCCTTGACCTGCGTTGCCCATTCACAAAAGAGCCAGAAAGCCTGTGACATCATTGACCTAATATGGGTCAATGGCCATGTGGTCATATTGGGTCAATGACATCAAGAGCATCTCCACCTGTATGTGCAGATGTGGAGGGGGGAATGCCCAGGTGCTGCTGATTAGGTTGGCTGGGATGCGAATATGTGACAGCTTCCTACGGGTTCCACCAAACTGGCTTTGGACCGAGTTCAGATCGAACCCAGTCTAACCCTACTAGTGACAACTCAAACTTTTGGATTTCTCACCAATTTCAGTCCCAGGGACAATGGTCACCAGGACAATTATAGAGGTTGAACCCTCCTAGTGAGGACACAGACAGCAGGTGATGCATCTTGGTGCAGCAAGGCACTCTCTGGCAACTTCTGATTTCCAGAACACATAGACCCAAGTGGTGTGTGCCATCCCCGTAGCACATATGGCTTGCCCTTCTGGGTTTTTTACTGCTTGCTATCCTTAAAAGATGGTAAATTGCTGTAAACTGGGACATGGGCCATAGGCAACTCTACAGGTGTATTGATCTTGTATAATCAATGGGTATATATATATATATATATATATATATATATATATATATATATATATATATATATATATACATACATTTAGTATATAGTGACAGTGCGAAGCCCTGCCACTGTGGAAATGCAGGAGAAAATGACACAGGATTCCCAGCAGAGAGCTTTGTTTTAGGCTTTCTCTGGATTCTGCCGACCTGGATTTGGGCCTGGGGCTTGAAGGCCACAAAGAGTCATGGGTGGGATGGAACCTTCAATATGTGTGCAGATTTTACTGGATGCCTGCAGCCTTTGTAAGTACACAAGTGTGCAGGGTCATTATATACCGAAGCCTGGGGATAGCTCAAGGTTCCCATTTTAGAGACAGCTCCCATATTGGAGATAGAAGGTCTCATCCAGGGGTAAGAGGGGCCCCATCCAGGAGTCAAGATACAGGGGGTCTCACCGAGGGGTCAGAGGTGCCCCAGCCAGGATACAGATCTTGTCCCAGGAGTCAGTTGTGCTCCTATTGAGGTGTCAGGAGAACGCCTACTCAGAGGCCAGGAGTGGGTCATGTAGCAGGGTGCTGCGACTAAAGGCTAAGCGAGCCAAGTGAACCAGGAGAGCTGGGCAACACAGTCAGATGGACTGGTAAGGAGAGCAGCGGTGCTGCTGACAATGGAGCCAGGTGGCTTGGCACTTTCAGTTGACTTTTCATGTTGATGGTGGAGCCCCCTGCATATGGGTGTAGGGGGTGGAACTCCCTACACTGTATATCCCCTATGGCACGCTGCCACTTTTTTCCAAATATATTTTGCAGCATCATTGTAGGACAGACCCCACCTTGCCAGGCGCAAAAAGCATGGGACATTTATAAAACACTTTTAGGTGGTTTATAAATGTGTTCAGTGCTTTGACACTAATGCCGCGTACACACGAGCGGACATTACGGCGGACTTTGCCCGGCGGACTGGATTTCGTCGGACAATTCGATGTGTGTGGGCTCCAGCGGACTTTGTTTTCTCAAAAGTTGGACGGAATTAGATTTGAAACTTGTTTAAAATTTATCCGTTGAAATCGAGTCCGGTCGAAAAGTCCGCCGTCTGTATGCTAGTTCGACGGACAAAAAGCCACGCTAGGGCAGCTATTGGCTACTGGCTATGAACTTCCTTGTTTTAGTCCGGTCGTACGTCATCACGTACGAATTCGACGGACTTTGGTGGATTGTGTGTAGGCAAGTCCGTTCATTCACAAAGTCCGTCGGAAAGTACGTCGAAAAGTCCGCCGGGCAAAGTCCGCCGTAATGTCCGCTCGTGTGTACGCGGCATTAGAGGTCTAGTTATAAAAAAAAAAACTGCTATGCGAATGTCTCAGCATTCACACAAATGTCTCAAATAATCTTATTATTGTTTGCAATATGTGTGAAATTTTACTTTCTATATATTCCTTGTGATTGGCAGCTCCATCTAGTGGCCATAATGCAACATTTTTCCCGAATGCAGTATTTTAGGAAACTACTGCATTATGGCCACTAGATGGCTTTGACGATCTTAGGAAATACATAGAAAATGACATAGCACACATATTACAATCATTACAGTAATTATTTGGGACATCTGCGTGAATGCTGAGACATTTACACAGCAAATTATTTTTAAACAGACCCTTTAGTGCTTAGGACTCTGAAGCGAGCAAAGCCCAATTCATTTAAATATATGGAAGAAAGAAAAGTTTCAGGAAAAGGAGAGCTCAACACATGGCCTCTTCTCCAGTCACTGTGGAGAACACTCCATACCAAAGCCTGAATTTATAGAGTTTATGCATATACTGTAGCTGTAGGGCTGCACAACTACCCAGATCAATGTATTTCTGCAGCAGGTACAGCCAGGTGCTTCCGATCAGTCACAGACAGGAAGTCATTACAAACCAATGACAGGCTGACACTGTCCACATCCAGAGGAACACAACCTTCCATTACCGCAGGTAATTACTCCATGTGAGAACACATGTGGGCAGCCATGGACAGTGTCAACCCATCACTGATGGGAAACACCTGGCTGCACCTGCTGCAAAAATATGCTGAGCTGGGTGCTGTATGTCCATGAGCATGAGCCCTTCTGGCAGTGACCTCATCGGCCATGAGCATGAGCCCTTCTGGCAGTGACCTCATTGACCATGGGAATGAGTTCTTCTGGCAGTGACCTCATTGGCCATGAGCATGAGCCTTTATGGCAGTCACCTCGTTGGCCATGGGCATGAGCCCTTCTGGCAGTGACCTCATTGACCATGGGCATGAGCCCTTCTGGCAGTGACCTCATTGACCATGGGTATGAGTCTTCTGGCAGTCACCTCATTGGCCATGAGTCCTTCTGGCAGTGACCTCATTGACCATGGGCATGAGTCCTTCTGCCAGTGAGCTCTGCTTAACAGTATAAGTCCACCCAATGGTGACCATATGTACAACCAAAATTCAAGAGTTCAGCACCAATCCAGACATGTAGGTCAACCATGGGGTTCATAGGCAGCCAGAAACATGGGCTATGTCCAGATTGGTTACAATTTAACCCATGATAGAGCAGGTTGACGTTTTCTAAGACACAAAGCTCTTCAGAAGTCCATTAAAAAGAAGGGTCAATCATTGAGATGGGTCATCCGAACAGGATTAGCCACCCCCCTCCCAAGTTGTGCTTACTTCAGGTCCTCTTTATCGGGGTCAGTGTTGGATTGAAATCCAGCCGCTCTCAGCAGGTCACTTCCACACGGGTGATGCCACGACCATCGCTGTGTATTCAACACAAAAAGAAACCAGTGTTATATGATATTTCATACATATTAATGTAGGGACGAAGATCAGATGCGGCGCAGTACTCACAGCTATCCGCCTCTGCTGGAAATGTGCAAATGTCTTCTTCAGGTCATTGTCCAAGAGCTTGCAGGGGACCACAAAGTACTTGGAGAGGCTGAAATAAAGACATAAAGGACTTTGAGGCTTGATGTTGTAAAGGAGGCGTCTGCTGTCTGTGCCAGCTCAGGAACCAGGGTCAAATAGAGAGCCATTTAAAGCAGAACTAAAGTTTAAAAACAAAAATTGGTAGTAGAAAGGTACTTCATCGTAGTTGTTTGCAATCTTCTTTAAAATCTAAACTTAAGGTTGTATTTATAAAAAATTCATTGGACGAGCGTGGCATACATTCACCCATTCTTGATGAATTCTGAATTATTTTGCCTAATACAGTGATTTCTTATGATGGTCAGCTCCATTGGGTGAACTCCATTATGACCACTAGATGGAGCTGACGATCATAGGAAATCACTGTATTAAAGTAGAACAAGACTGTAAGTTCCACTCTTCCTCCTCCTTCCTCAATTCTTTACATTTGGCATATTTTTTTTTGGGGGGGGGAACGGGTACCTGATTTTGACAGGTGCCTGCCCCCCCCCCCCCCCCCACTTCCGGTCAGATCACAGTGGCAATTTGGCAAGTTCAGCCCCCCTCCTTCCTCCGCAGCCTTCTGAGACCAATCACAAAGTTTAGTGTGGCTCGCGCCTGGGCAGCTGGAAGCTGGCTGTGAAGCCCCAAGGCTTCGCTGCTGGTTTCCTTTAGTGGAAATGACAGCACCTGGATCCGAAGCCAATTGAAGAATCGGCTAAGGAGAGAACATCTGCTGATTTTTTAAGTGATTGTAAAGGTTCATTTAAAAAAAAAAAAAATAACAAAACATACCAATACTTACCTCCTCTGTGCAAGGGTTTTGCACACAACCGCCCTGATCCTCCTTTTCTGGGGTCCCTCAGCGGCGCTCCTGGCTCCCCTTCGAGTGACGCCACAGAGAGCCGCATTCTCTGGGGGCACTCGTGCGTGCACACTCCTGAGTCCTGCTGCTGCGTCCATTGACACAGACAGCAGTACTCGGCCCCGCCCCCCTGGCTCACGTGTCACTGGATTTGATTGACAGCAGCGGGAGGCAAGGGCTCCTGCTGTTATCAATCTATCCAATGAGGACCCAAGACAGCAGCTGGAGCTGCTGGGCTTGTTCTCTTCGCTAGAAAGACCGAATTCAGGTAAGTAAAAGGGGGGCTCTGGGGGCAGCTGCACCACAAAAGGTTCTTCACCTTAATGCATATGCACTAAGGTGAAAAACCTAGAGACTGTACAACCCCTTTAATTTTTTTTTGGGGGGGGGATGGACTGGAGTTCCTCTTTAATTTATTTTTAATATTAAAAGCATTGTCCCCCAACCATCCATGTCTTGTTTTGTTGAGAAATCACTTTGAGAAACATCGCCCTAGCATTTCTAGCCACAGCCATTTTGAATAAGGGCAGATGATTCATGTAGCCTATACTTCCTGGAATCTATTTGCCCTTAGCTTGGGCATGCAGGCAGGAGGGTGTGCTTAACTGAGAACACCCCGGATGAAAGAAAAAAAATGCCCATGAAGACTCCTGGGATGTATGACATCATTTTGGCCTAGGCCAGAAACCAAAAAAAAGTTTAAAACAAGTAAATATAATAATAATAATAATAATAATATATATAATATTTTAATATTTTCTTCTCTATTTACTAATGCTAGTGGCATAATGATTAAAATAATCAATGTTGATTGAAAGAGTTTAGTTCCACAAAATAAAGTGGACCTCTTATTAACTTCAGACGCATGACTACATTCTTGGATTGTGTCAGCATCTGCTATAGGTCAATTCTTTTGAAGCTGAAGTTCTTTCTGGCTTCATAATTATACTGTAGGCTTCTACTTCCTAAATATCAGTCTTGGTCAAATATGAAAT
This sequence comes from Lithobates septentrionalis, assembly GCA_037952835.1. Lineage (NCBI taxonomy): Eukaryota > Metazoa > Chordata > Amphibia > Anura > Ranidae > Lithobates > Lithobates septentrionalis. The sequence goes on from JBBDGP010002273.1 coordinate 2,625,055, forward strand.
TAACAATTCATATACATAGTACAAAGGGAGCTGGAATACAGTGGTAAGAGCAGTGCTGAAGTCCAGGAACCTTGTGCTGATAGTCCTCAAATAGATCTCTGTGTCCTTGTGGAGGTCCTCGGGTCCTAGGGCCAGGATGTATATGGAACCCTGACTTCTGGTAAGTCAACTTTATGTCCCACCCCCTTGTAGCACTAGACGAGGGTTTCTCAACCAGGGTTCCTCCAGAGGTTGGGTTGCTAGGGGTTCCTTAAGAAATGAGAATTTTTGCCTCTCAGATAAGTTCCGACTGAAAGGGGGTAATTCTTCTCAGTGACCACAAGAATAAGGGGCATGCTTACCACTGACCATCACACTAATGTATCATGAGTTGTAGAATTAGTCATTTTAGCAGGGGTTCCTTGAGACTGGAAAGTTATTTGAAGGGTTCCTCTGTATTGAAAAGGTTGAGAAAGGCTGCACTAGACCCTTAACTCTCCATTTAAATCCCAGAACGTAGAGGTTATGCCATCCAATAGTTGAGAAAGTGCTTAGTGCCAGGAGAGGGGATGGGCTTAATCTTGACTTGGGCAGAAGTCAAGGCCGCATGTACATCCTGGGTGTATAATTCAAGGGGCTCCATAAGGATAAAGCAATGAATTTATGGAGGAAAAACACTCTTTGTCCTCTATGCACTCCCGCCCACCCAACTTTAGCGCTGGTTTGTGCGCAGAAAACACTTGCACGCCCAGCAACCCAACAACATTCTCTAGAGATCCCCCAGTACACTTTGTTCCCATGCTGCCATCTTCTTATGACGTCACGGGGGGGGGGGGGGGGCGCTGTCCCTTTCAAATTCTTGCAACCGGCCCTGTGATGGCACACATACGCCATGGCGCATCACCAGCGGACCGACTGCAAAAACTATGAAGACGCAGAGGACCCCCCCCCCCGCCTCCTTATGGCGCAGCAATGTGCATGAACTGTACAGTACCCTGCAGCCTCCTGGGATTTATGACACGGCTATTCCAGGAGGATGCGAGCAACTGTTACGTAATTGCGGCCTAGGCAAGAAATCTGGAAATGCGAGGAGGTGTACTCGAGAAAGGTATCCCCCCAAGTTGCACTACATAATCGTAAATTTGCAAAAAAAATTGGATCAAAATCGGATCGCAACTGTAAAAGAACATTCGTTCAGAAGAGAAAATAGCCTAAAGAGCATTATTTTTTGCCCAATTCATAAAGAACAAACGTAACATGCAGATTCGTTGTGGAAAATTTTTGATCAATAGACTGGAAAATGTCAATCTTCTTGGTCTAGCAAATTCCTGGTTTCTCATTAAAGAGGACCCGTCACAGCAAAATAGTAGCACATAGGGGACTTTTGGTCCCCTATGTGTTAAAAAATAAAGTTTAGTGATAAAAAAGTGCCTACAAATAAAAATATCAATTGTAAGGCTGGATCTTAGCTTGGCTAATCTGGGCTGCAAACACTTTCATTTTATCCTTGTGGCTGTGTGTACCATAGTGGTTGGGCTGGGCATCAGTGCCTCATTATGGGGTCTGCTCTGCTGATGCCACTGGTCCTGGGAGGGCAAGACCAAAATCTGGGGGGGGGGGGGGCAGCACAGCCTTCCCCAGCATCCCCTAGATCCAGCCCTGTCAATTGCACTACACGCTACACTTATGCCCCGTACACACGGTCGGACTTTGTTCGGACATTCCGACAACAAAATCCTAGGATTTTTTCCGACGGATGTTGGCTCAAACTTGTCTTGCATACACACGGTCACACAAAGTTGTCGGAAAATCCGATCATTCTGAGCGCGGTGACGTAAAACACGTACGTCGGGACTATAAACGGGGCAGTGGCCAATAGCTTTCATCTCTTTATTTATTCTGAGCATGCGTGGCACTTTGTCAGTCGGATTTGTGTACACACGATCGGAATTTCTGACAACGGATTTTGTTGTCGGAAAAGTTTATATCCTGCTCTCAAACTTTGTGTGTCGGAAAATCCGATGGAAAATGTCCGATGGAGCCCACACACGGTCGGAATTTCCAACAACACGCTCCGATCGGACATTTTCCATCGGAAAATCCGACTGTGTGTACGGGGCATTAGATGTGCACGTCGGAGTGAGAGCAATAATTCTAGGGCCATTTTTCACAATTAACGCTACACTGATGACCTATAGGGGCTTTTAAAGCATCACCTATAGAAAATGTAGGGTACCAAAGCCTGTCACCATTTCACGAGTAAAAGCATTTAAATGCTTGACATGTTCAGTACCCATTTACTCAGTGCAACTTCATTTTTTATATTTAAAAAAAAAATGGATAGTATATTGTGCCCTAAAATTTACTTTAGTGTCGTTTTTACTGAAATTTCGCAATCGGTTGCGCTAATATCGCGTGCCATAAAACATTTGGAGTCTCTGGTTTCAGAAAAGTTATGTTTTGGGGGCTTAAGCAATCTTCAGGCCTAAAATGATTTTTTTCAACATGTGCGCAAATTATGCAAAAAATGGTTCTGCCCGCGAAGGGGTTAAAGAGAGTATTATCGCAGCAGATTGACTTTAAGCTAAAAAGCTCTTTTGTTGTCTTTAGAACAAGTCAGAGTCGAAGTTAGCACACACCAGTTGACAGGTGTAAGCCTCCATGCTATGCAACAGAACATCAACAGAGCACTGACAAGGAAGTCATTTCTTCATATTCTAGATTGTAAGCTCTAACGAACAGGGCCCTCTGATCCCACCTGTATTGATTTGTATTGTAAGTGTACTGTCTGCTCTCATGTTGTAAAGCGATGCGCAAACTGTTGGTGCTATATAAATCCTGTGTAATATAATAATAATAATAATATACAGGACAGTGGTGACACGTGTCTCCTAAATGCACAAGGGTTTCATAGTGTGTGTGTGCATGTTCTCTAGGTTATGGTAAATGAAGCAGCAGAGAGGTCCGGCAAATGTATTGATCATGGAAATATTGACTTTTGTCTAAGATAACGCTAAAGTACACCCCCAGCATTCTGCAACTACTTAATGGAGCTGCATTGCATTCTGGGTTGGGCTGAATTCGGGGGCCCCTGGTATACTGTGACCATTTACCAAAATTTCTTCTCTTTTTTTAAGCTCTGCTTTCAGTGCACACACTCCAAGCCCACACCGGGTGCAAAAAAAAGTGAGCATGCAAAAGTGAAGCACTCAAAAGTGTGCACAGGGTGTACACACGGTCCTCCTCCGAAGAGAAAGGACCTTTGCCCTCATCCTGCAGGCGCAAGACTCCTGGCGAGAACTGGGGTACTCATGGTCCATGCAGCCAAAACCAGGTGGACCCCTTTCTCCGCATTCCCCGCAGTGACAGAACGGGGATCTGCCTGTGTAAACAAGGCAAATCTCCGTTCTCACAGGGGAGATCACACAGATCCAGTCTTTCTGCTATGCAGGAAGATGGATCTGTGTATTTCCCCAGTCACACAGTCCCCCAACACACTGAGGGAACACATTTAACTCCTTGATCGCCCCTAGTGTTAACCCCTTCCCTGCCAGTGTAATTAGTACTATAACAGTGCATATTTTTAGCACTGATCACTGTAATGCCCCGTACACACGGTTGGACATTGATCGGACATTCCGACAACAAAATCCTAGGATTTTTTCCGACGGATGTTGGTTCAAACTTATCTTGCATAGCACACGGTCACACAAAGTTGCCGGAAAATCTGATCGTTCTGAACGCGGTGACGTAAAACACGTACGTCGGGACTATAAACGGGGCAGCAGCCAATAGCTTTCATCTCTTTATTTATTCTGAGCATGCGTGGCACTTTGTGTGTCGGATTTGTGTACACACGATCGGAAATTCCGACAACGGATTTTGTTGTCGGAAAATTTTATCTCCTGCTCTCAAGCTTTGTGTGTCAGAAAATCCGATGGAAAAAGTCCGATGGAGCCCACACACGGTCGGAATTTCTGACAACACGCTCCGATCGCACATTTTCCGTCGGAAAATCCGACCGTGTGTACGGGGCATAATAATGTCACTGGTTTCCCAATAAAGTTTCAAAAATGTCAGTTAGGTGTCTGATCTGTCCGCCACAATGTCGCAGTCCCGCTAAAAATCACTGATTGCCGCCATTACTAGTAAAAAAAATAATAATAATAAAAATTCCCTAAATCTATTTTGTAGACACTATAACCTTTGCGCAAACCAATCAATATACGCATATTTTTTTTATTTTTTTACCAAAAATATGTAGAAGAATACATATTGGCCAAAACTGATGAAGAAATTCGTTTTACATTTTTTGGGGGGATATTTATTATAGCAAAAAGTTAAAAATATTGTTTTTGTTTTTTTTTCAAAATTGTGGTATTTTTCTGTTTATAGGGCAAAAAATAAAAACCGCAGAGGTGATCAAATATAAACAAAAGAAAGCTCTATTTGTGGGAAAAAAAGGACATCTATTTTGTTTGGGTATAGCATCGCACGACCGCACAATTGTCAGTTAAAGCGACGCAGTGCCGTATCGCAAAAAATGGCCCGGTCATTAAAGGGGAAAATCTTCCAGTTCTTAAGTGGTTAAGCCAGCCATGGATGGATCGAATTTTGGTCAATTCAGCAGGGGCATCCCACGCATGCTCGCACACACACACACACACACTACAAGGTCCGATAACACAAACAACCAGCACATGTATGTATGCATGTCCACAGATGTGCCGCGGGTCTTTGCTAGATCCCGTGGCACATCTACGCATGTGTGGCATAACTAAAGATGGCAGTGTGAAGGAGGAGCGGGAGGATGACAATATCACTCTTTGAACGACAATTGCGCGGTCATACAACACTGTACCCAAATGACATTTTTATCATTTTTCTTCCTACAAATAGAGCTTTCTTTTGGTGGTATTTGATCACATCTGTGTTTTTATTTTTTGTTAAAAAATTTAAAAAGACCGAAATTAAAAAAAAAAAAAAAATACAAAATCGATTTATATTTTGTTAATAAATTTTGCAAACAGGTAATTTTTCTCCTTCATTGATGTACGCTGATGACACTGCACTGATGGGCACTGATAGGCTGCATTGATGGGCACTAATAAGGTGGCACTGATGGGCACTAATAAGGGGCACCAATGGACACTAATAGGCGGCACTGGTGGGCACTGATGAGGTGGCACTAATAGGTGGCATTGGTGGGCACTGATGGGTGGCACTGATGGGCGGCACTGAAGGGCATTGATAGGTGGCACTGAAGGGCACTAATAGGTGGCACTGATAGCTGGCACTGATGGGCACTGATAGGTGGCAGTGATGGCCACTGATCGGCACTGGTGGGTGACAATGATAGGCAGCACTGCTAGGTGGCACTGATGAGGCACTGATTGGCACCACTGGTGGGCATTGATAGGTGGCACTCGTGGGCATTGATAGGTGGCACTGATTACTGGCACTTATGCACTCATTCGTGGCACTGTGTGGGCACTGGCAGGTGGCACTGTGGGCACTGGCAGGTGGCACTGGAAGGCGGTATTGGTGGGCACAGATGAAGCGGCATCGCCTCTTCCTCTTTGGGACCGATGTCCCTTGCACTATAGCCGGTGACCGGCTTCTATTTCTCCTCACGCTGTCAGCGTGAGGCAAAAAAAAAAAACGGTTACCGATCTTCTGTTTACATCACATGAACAGCTGTCATTGGCTGATAGCTGATCACGTGGTAAGGGGCCGGGATCGATCCCGTACTTTGATCTGTGATCACCCGAGTCTCATTGACTCGGTGATCACAGCGCGCGCTGCCTGTAGGGGGTGCGCGGGGAGCGTGCAAAGTGGAGGACAACTATTGACGGCCTCACGGCAAAGCAGATCCGCGCTGTAGCCGCCAGCAAACATGAAACACACAAATTAAAGAAGCTCTATAATTGTGAATACATCAATAAATGTATTTTTGAAATGCAAGCAGTGTAAGCATCTTCATTTGACCTGGTATCAGCCTTTTGCAGGCCCTGTACAGCAGGGCCTGGAATTTGAAAAGGAAGAAGCAGCACAAGGAAGAGCTTGCTTACAAAAGGAGAGAGCAGAGTGACAGAGAGATGAGCTTATCACTGTGCCGCTTCTCATTTCACTGTCCAGTCCCAGGCTGAGACAGGTTCAGGTGAACCTGGGCTCAGAGGAAATGGGTTGAATGCTGCTGGCCATCAGACTGAAGACATCTAGAAAAAGCATACTGTATGGGAACCTCTGGACTATAAGCGAATATTACAGCCAAAGCTGGTTTTGCTACTTTATTTTCATTGGGCTATTTACTTTAGTCTTGTTATTCTGGTCTGCAGTTCTGCTTTAAAAGTCATATGTGATAACATACAGCGCATGTCCCTTTACTCTCATGGCATTACCTGGTACAGGTGTCACAACGTTCATTAAGGGGTGTCACTCTCCAGGCGGTCGCTCCGAGCCTTTCGATTTCATTCTCCCAGTCTGCTACTGACTCAAAAAGCCTTGTAGGGTAGTCCATTTGTGCTGCGCTTTCCCGCCTATCTGTCAACAGAGAGCAGGGCAGAGCATGAAGCACCATTTCACCAACTAAATCAGAACGGTATTAAAACCCTGAATATCCAAATTTCCAGTCTGGATTCCTTCAACAAGACAAGGCAGATAATCATCAGCTCCATCTAGTGGCCATAATGCTGTATTTTCCTGAAATACCTCAATCAGGAAAGCACCACATTATGACCACTAGATGGAGCTGGCGATCACAGGAAATAAACATATTAGACACTTTACCGGGTATTATTCACAAAGGCTGACACAATCACACAGTCAATTTTTTTATGAGCAAACCTCCATTAATTGATATAAGTGTTGGTGGCGGGCTGCCTTGATCTGTTCGGTTGCTTTTGCGATTGAAAATCAATTGAAAAAGTGTCTGACATTGTTTGAAAATTGCTGTGTAAATGCCAGCATTAGGCTTTAAAGCTAAACTCTAGGCAAATATAAAAGACAACAAAAAATGTAGTACATTTATTGTTTGACAAAAGGAACTAGTGAATATATCTGAATTTAAACTGCCATTGGCCTCTTGCGATCGCCTCTGCAGCGGCACTCCTACTGGGAGCAGGAGAGACAGGACTGGAAGCCAATCAGGCGTGCTGCATACAAATATGCTAACAGAGAATATGTTGATAGGAAGAGAGAACAGAGTGAGCAGACAGATGATCTTGTCAGTCTGCTGCTGCTCTTTTACTGACCAGTCAGCAGGCTGGGAGTGGAAAGATGACACCAATGTAACAGGGAAAGTGGTGTCATGCATAGGGTTGCCACCTGTCCGGGATTCACCCGGACAGTTCGGGTTTGGAATCAAGCGTCCGGGTTTCTGAATGTCTGAAACCCGGACACATTATTCACACTGGACTATGACTTCCCAGCAGGGTTGATGGCTGTAGTTGTCTTATGCCGCGTACACACGATCGGGATTTTGGTCGGAAAAAGATATGACGGGACGGGATTCCGCTGAAGCTTGCCTTGCATACACACGGTCACACAAAAGTTCGCTGAACTTTCCACCGTCAAGAACGAGGTGACGTACAACACTAGGACAAGCCGAGAAAATGAAGCTCAATGCTTCAATTTTTATTTTGATGACTTTTATTCCTATTACAATGAATGTAAACATCCCTTGTAATAGAAATAAGGATGACAGGTCCTCTTCATGGAGAGATCTAGGGTCAAAAAGACCCCAAAACTCTTCTTTACCTTTAAAAAAAAATGTATTTTTGATCTTTTGCTTTAATTTTTTTTTCTTCTAGCCTGGTCCAGAAGTGATGTCATGATGTCCCTCCGGTCCTCCAAGGCCATAGAGTCGATCAAAGAGCATAGCTCCCAACTGTCCCTGATTTGGAGCAATGTCCCTCTGTCCCTCATTCCTCCTCATTTGTTCCTCATTTTGGTCTGATCTATATTGTTGTATATAAAATGCAATTTTTATCTTTCAAAAAGTGTTTCTCAGTGCTAAACCTTTCATCTGATTCCTAAATTGCTGCATTTGTAAATTTTAAAAGCCAGGATAAAGGAATAGTAGTGGTAAAAAAAAAAAGCACTTGTGGGTTTAACCACTATTTTTTTGTATATTTCTCCTTTAAGGGGGCGTGGCAAGGGGCGTGTCCTATGCCTACATACTTTTGCTAATAGGTGTCCCTCGTTCCCATCTCAAAATGTTGAGAGGTATGAAAGAGTGTTAACTATTTGACCGCCTATGAGAGCAGACGGCGGCACCGTCGGATCGCTTCTCGAACCAGTGGTAACGGTAAGCCCGCGAAACACCGGCAAACGGGCCGGGGGTGGGGGGTTGGTGTTGTCGGAACAGTTTCATGAAAGACAGCCGCCTGCTTTCAAAAAGGTACCGGGGTTCACTTGAAAACCACAACATATATATATGTATTGTGGTCGGCAAGCGGCAAGGTAACGCCCACATGTCATGCTGAGCCTCCATTATTGGAAAAACTAAAATCCAATTAACTACTTGCTGACCAGTCACTGTCGTTATACGGTGGCAGGTTGGCTCCCCTGTGCAAATCGCCGTAGCTGTCTAAGGAGTATAGGGGGTGCGAATCGCCGTAGCTGTTTAAGGGGTATAGAGGGCGCGAATCGCCCGTAGCTCTTTAAGGGGTATAGGGGGTGCGAATCGCCCGTAGCTCTTTAAGGGGTATAGGGGGTGCGCCCGCAGCGCGACCCTGGAGCCGATGCGCGTGGCCAGCAGCCGTGATGTCCGCCGGCCACCCACGATCGCTCCTCAGAGAGCCAGAATGGGGATCTGTCAATGTAAACAGACAGATCCCCCGTTTTGACAGGGAAGCAGAGAGAGATCTGCTGTTCCTACTGATCACTGCCCCCCACAGTTAGAAACACCTCCCTAGGGAACACATTTAACCCCTTGATCGCCCCCCCAGTGTTAACCCCTTCCCTGCCAGTGACATGTATACAGTAATCAGTGGCTATTTTTAGATCTGATCGCTGTATAAATGTCACTGGTGCCAAAAAAAAAGTGTTCAATCCGTCCGCAGTCCCGCTAAAATGTCGCAGTCCCGCTAAAAATCGTTGATTACCGCCATTACTAGTAAAAAAAAAAGTTAATAATAAAAATGCCATAAATCTATCCCCTTCTTTGAAGGCGCTATAACTTTTGCGCAAACCAATCAATATACACTTATTGCGATTTTTTTTTTTAACAAAAATATATAAAAGAATACATATTGGCCTAAACTAAGGAAGAAATATTTTTTTTTTTTGGATATTTATTATAGCAAAAAGTAAAAAAAAATGTTTTTTTTTTTTTTTTTTTTTTTCAATTGTCGCTCTTTTTTTTATAGCTCAAAAAATAAAAAGGTGATCAAATACCCCCAAAAGAAAGCTCTATTTGTGGGAAAAAAAGACATCAATATTGTTTGGGTACAGCGTCGCACGACCGCGCAATTGTCAGTTAAAGCGATGAAGTGCCGTATTGCAAAAAATGGCCTGGTCATTAAGGGGGAAAATCTTCCAGTCCTTAAGTTGTTAATGAAAGGGGTGGGCCGGGGACAGTCAGGCTGAGGAGGAAAGGGTTAGAGGCGGTCTCTATCTGACTTGCTGCAGCTTCTAATGTAACACTTTAAACCCTAAAGCAGTGATGGTGAACCTTGGCACCCCAGATGTTTTGGAACTACATTTCCCATGATGCTCATTCCCTTTGCAATGTAGTTCAGCATCATGGGAAATGTAGTTCCAAAACATCTGGGGTGCCAAGGTTCGCCATCATTGCCCTAAAGCCTAGTACACACAATCGGATTGTTGGCAGACAAAGTGCCAGACTTTTTGTCCGAAGGGCGTGTGCCAGAAACTTGTCTTGCCTACAAACGGTACACAATTGTCGGCCAACAAACGCGAACGTAGTGACGTACTACGTGGAATTTCAGCTCTTGAGCGCCACCCCTTGGACACCTTCTGCTAACATCGTGTTTGGTGAGCATTGATTCCGAGCATGTGTGTTTGTACTTTGGACTTTTGTGTGACGGACTTGTGTACACACGATAGGAAAATCTGACAACAGACCGTTGGCCGCCGAAAATTTACTAGACTGCCATCCAACATTTGTTGGCGGAAAGTTGGCCAACAATTGTCTGATGGAGCGCACTAACGGTCGGATTTTAGGCAAACAGTCTGTCATCACACAATCCCCTGACGAAAATCCGATCGTGTGTACGAGGCTTTAGCCTCAAACATGGAGAAGTCAGATCTTCAGATCAGCCAATCAGAGTCTGCTTTTCAGGACAGCAATGCCGTTCTTATTTCAGACATTTTTAAACAAGAAGACCATTGGATCTGTTGTTGTTTGTTGTGAAGCTTTTTGTTTTCATTGTTTCCATCTTGGCTGCCTCTATGAGACAATAGATGGGCTTGCGGTACATTCTAGAACGAATTCTGCCAAAAAAGGCAGCGACCCCGTCCTGAACCCGTCTGGTTTGTCTGTATGTTCAGGCTTTAATCACTGCCAAGACAAAACACTCCAGGGGGCGGCCATTGTATGCCCGATGCCTTGCCAAACTTTTCTTTTTTTGTGTTTCGAAAAGTATTTCGGCCTACTGACACAATGCCGGAGCTAAAAATATTCCTTCGAGTTCTTCATGGTATTTCAGTATTCTGTCGGCCTGGGTTCTGGTTCTGGCTTTGGCTTGTCTTCTGGGATCTTATGCCTGTTTTATGATTGTTGTTTCTCTAGATTTGGTATGTGGACACATTGGATGCCTTTAGTTGCCATTTTGCTCTTGCTGGGTGTCCAGTGTCGGCCTACGTCTTTAGGGCCTTGTTTACACCTGCTTCAAAATTTGGCATTGGACGTGCTCTGAATGCCAATCAAAGTACCTATCACTAAATAAAATGGTTATCTTACAGTCCTGTTTAAATTGTCAGGGCTGGGCTCAGCTCTTCCTTCTCTGAGCTGGCCGCTTAGCTGTCGGCTAATTGCCAGCTCCTACCTCTCTCCACAGTTACCCAGCTGTTGTTGATTCTGCTCGTCAGTCCTGCCTACTTAAAGTCGTCCAGCTCACTTGATCTCGGCCTTCGCCTTTGTCAACATCACAGAGACTTTCTCCTGCGCTCCTGTTGAAGACTTGCTCGGCTGACGTTACTTCTGGCTCCTGATCCTGCTTGCTGTACTACTACGTTTATCTCTGGCTCTCTGACATTTGCTTGGCTGACTACCCGATCCGGTTACTGAACTCTGGCTTGTTTTGAATACGCTTACTCTGTTTACCTTATTATTATTATTATTAAACAAGTGTGATTTAACTATACTTCTGTCTCGGTCTGATTAATGGTCCTTGATATACATGTTGCGTTTGCTTTGCTTCAAAAATTATATACCCTATGGGTTCTTTCACACGGGATGGATCCGTGATGATCCGTCCTGTGAACATCCGCTGGCTGAGCCAGCGGATGACAGGGCGGTCCCTGCACATTGTGCAGGGACCGCCCTGTCAGATCTTCGCTCTCCCCTACAGGGAGAAAAATAGGAAAAATGGGATTTTCCTCCGTCTGCAGAATCGGACGAGAGCGGGGACGGATGATATCTGTGTCAGCCGATGTTCATCCGCTGACACCCGCTGTCCCATAGGGATGCATGTATGTTCGAAAACGGATGGATGAAATACGGACATACTGTCCGCACGTGTGAAAGGGGCCTATGTCATTTTTTGGCGCTCCAAAGCCTCCATAGAAGTCTATGACAACGCTCGCTTACAGCACCTTTCGAAAAGCTTTTATTCAGACTTAGCTTCGCTTTGTTTTGAAGGTATTTCAGGTAGGAGATATCCCAGGATGCACTGGGAAACCATCAGCAGTCACCTCCGGTCGGTTCATGTGTATATAATCTGGGAGTATTTGGTGCAGATGTTACATCTGGTGTGCAGCATGGAGGAGCAGGAAAGGGAGCGGGGTCCAGCCTAGAGAGGAGCAACTAGCAGAAGGCACACATGGTGTGCAATATGGGAATGCTATAGCGGAAGGTGAGCAGGGACTGGAGAGAGAGGACTGAGCTGCAGAGGATCAGCAGAGCTGGGGGACCAGAGCAGGAGAAGCTAGCAGATGTCACACTTAATGAGCAGCATGGGAGCAATATAGTGGGAGGTGAGCGTGGACCAGAGAGAGAGGAGCATAAGCAAACCAGAGGATCAGCAGAGTTGGGGGTTACTGGCGAGCGGGGGATCAGCAGTGCTGGGGGTTACTACTGAGCTGGGGATCAGCAGTAGTGGGGTTACTACTGAGCTGGGGATCAGCAGAACTGGGGGTTACTACTGAGTGGGGGAACTATAAGAGCTGGGAGTTAATACTAAGCCGGGGATTAGCAGAACTGGGGATTACTACTGAGCAGGGCAAAGCAAAGCTTGGAGTAATACTGAGTGGGGCACTGGCAGAGCTGGGGGTACTACTAAGCATAAGATCTGCTGAATGAAGGTACTATAAGCTGGGGATCTGCTGAATGGGGGTACTGATGATCTGGGGGTTTGCTAAGTGGGGGTACTACTGAGCCTGGGTTCTACTGGGCTCCTTTAAAACAAATAGAAAATCAGCAGACAGGGCATTTGCCAAGCTTCTTTAAAGTTTCATAAAAGATAAAAATATAACCCTGCGCTTACCCAATATGGAAGCAGCTCACACAACAAATTAGGATTTTTGTCAGATTACAAATGCATATACAAGTGTAGCGCTATGAGTTAGGAAACTTGTGAGATTATAAAAATAAAGATGATAAAAGATGAAGGTGAAAAATAACTGTATCAAACCCCAATATTTACAATATAAGATGGCTTGACAGATATATAAAATAAACAAAAACAATAATAAAGTCTCTGGTATTTCTTCAGATGTTTTAAATGCTTAAAGGGCTGAGGAGGTATATAAAGTCCCTTATTCACCACAAAATCACAAAAGCATCCAAAACTCATCAAAAGCATGTTGAATCGGTAGGCGCTTTAACCCCTTGATGCCGATCACTCGGCGGGTGGGCCTTAACGCCGAGCGGCCACATACTTATGTGGCCCTGTTAAAACAACTTACTGCACTGAGAGCTCGCTCCCTGCACGATAGTCGGCGGGTACCAGAAAGTTTCCGATGCATACTAGCGATTAGGAGCTTTCCGATCATATGACCGCTGTGACAGCCAATCCCAGTGGCCACATGACCCGAATGCCCGCCTCCGCCTTCCCGGCTTTTAGAACCCTTAAAGCAGTGATCATCAACCCTGTCCTCAGGGCCCACTAACAGGCCAGGTTTTACGTATTACCTTGGGGAGATGCAGACTAGAATACTGCAATCACCGAGCAGCAAATGAGATCACCTGTGATGTATTTCAGTTATCTTGAAACCTGTCCTGTTAGTGGGCCCTGAGGACAGGGTTGATGACCACTGCCTTAACCACTTGACGACCGCCTCACGCCGATGTACGTCGGCAAAGTGGCACGGACAGGCAAAATCACGTACAGGGTACGTGATTTGCCTTCCGCGGGTGGGGGGTCCGATCGGACCCCCCCCCGGTGCCCGAGGCGGTCGTCGTTTGTCCAGCGGCGATCGGTGATGAGGGGGAGACCATCCGTTCGTGGCCCCCCCCTCGCGATCGCCGCCGGCCAATGAGAATCTTCCTTTGCTGCTGTATGCTAAACAGCAGCAAAGGAAGTGATGTCATCTCCCCTCGGGTCGGTATTTTCCGTTCCGGCCCGAGGAGAGACGACAAGTATGTGAGTGCACAAACACACACACACACAGTAGAACATGCCAGGCACACAAATCACCCCGATCCCCCCCCCGATCGCCCCCCGATCCCCCCCCAATCACCCCCCCCCCCTGTCACAAACTGACACCAGCAGTTTTTTTTTTTTTTTTTTTTTTTTTTTTCTGATTACTGCTAGTTGTCAGTTTGTGACAGTAAATGTGTTAGGGCAGTTAGTATTACCCCCCTTTAGGTCTAGGGTACCCCCCTAACCCCCCCCTAATAAAGTTTTAACCCCTTGATCACCCCCTGTCACCAGTGTCACTAAGCGATCATTTTTCTGATCGCTGTATTAGTGTCACTGGTGACGCTAGTTAGTGAGGTAAATATTTAGGTTCGCCGTCAGCGTTTTATATTGTCAGGGACCCCCATATACTACCTAATAAATGTTTTAACCCCTTGATTGCCCCCTAGTTAACCCTTTCACCACTGATCACCGTATAACCGTTACGGTTGACGCTGGTTAGTTTGTTTATTTTTTTATAGTGTCAGGGCACCCGCCGTTTATTACCGAATAAAGGTTTAGCCCCCCGATCGCCCGGCGGTGATATGCGTCGCCCCAGGCAGCGTCAGATTAGCGCCAGTACCGCGAACACCCACGCACGCACCGTACACCTCCCTTAGTGGTATAGTATCTGAACGCATCAATATCTGATCCGATCAGATCTATACTAGCGTCCCCAGCAGTTTAGGGTTCCCAAAAACGCAGTGTTAGCGGGATCAGCCCAGATACCCGCTAGCACCTGCGTTTTGCCCCTCCGCCCGGCCCGGCCCAGCCCACCCAAGTGCAGTATCGATCGATCACTGTCACTTACAAAACACTAAACGCATAACTGCAGCGTTCGCAGAGTCAGGCCTGATCCCTGCGATCGCTAACAGTTTTTTTGGTAGCATTTTGGTGAACTGGCAAGCACCAGCCCCAGGCGTCAGGTTAGCGCCAGTACCACTAACACCCACGCACGCAGCATACGCCTCCCTTAGTGGTATAGTATCTGAACGCATCAATATCTGATCCGATCAGATCTATACTAGCGTCCCCAGCAGTTTAGGGTTCCCAAAAACGCAGTGTTAGCGGGATCAGCCCAGATACCCGCTAGCACCTGCGTTTTGCCCCTCCGCCCGGCCCGGCCCAGCCCAGCCCACCCAAGTGCAGTATCGATCGATCACTGTCACTTACAAAACACTAAACGCATAACTGCAGCGTTCGCAGAGTCAGGCCTGATCCCTGCGATCGCTAACAGTTTTTTTGGTAGTATTTTGGTGAACTGGCAAGCACCAGCCCCAGGCAGCGTCAGATTAGCGCCAGTACCGCTAACACCCACGCACACACCGTACACCTCCCTTAGTGGTATAGTATCTGATCGCATCAATATCTGATCCGATCATATCTATACTAGCGTCACCAGCAGTTTAGGGTTCCCAAAAACGCAGTGTTAGCGGGATCAGCCCAGATACCTGCTAGCACCTGCGTTTTGCCCCTCCGCCCGGCCCGGCCCAGCCCACCCAAGTGCAGTATCGATCGATCACTGTCACTTACAAAACACTAAACGCATAACTGCAGCGTTCGCAGAGTCAGGCCTGATCCCTGCGATCGCTAACAGTTTTTTGGTAGCGTTTTGGTGAACTGGCAAGCGCCAGCGGCCTAGTACACCCCGGTCGTAGTCAAACCAGCACTGCAGTAACACTTGGTGACGTGGCGAGTCCCATAAGTGCAGTTCAAGCTGGTGAGGTGGCAAGCACAAGTAGTGTCCCGCTGCCACCAAAAAGACAAACACAGGCCCGTCGTGCCCATAGTGCCCTTCCTGCTGCATTCGCCAATCCTAATTGGGAACCCACCGCTTCTGCAGCGCCCGTACTTCCCCCATTCACATCCCCAACCAAATGCAGTCGGCTGCATGAGAGGCATTTTTATGTCCTCCCAAGTACCCCTACCCAACGAACCCCCCAAAAAAGATGTCGTGTCTGCAGCAAGCGCGGATATAGGCGTGACGCCCGCTATTATTGTCCCTCCTGTCCTGACAATCCTGGTCTTTGCATTGGTGAATGTTTTGAACGCTACCATGCACTAGTTGAGTATTAGCGTAGGGTACAGCATTGCACAGGCTAGGCGCACTTTCACAGGGTCTCCCAAGATGCCATCGCATTTTGAGAGACCCGAACCTGGAACCGGTTACCGTTATAAAAGTTAGTTACAAAAAAAGTGTAAAAAAAAAAAAAATATATGAAATAAAAAAAAATAGTTGTTGTTTTATTGTTCTCTCTCTCTCT
Organism: Lithobates septentrionalis; assembly: GCA_037952835.1. Classification (NCBI taxonomy): domain Eukaryota; kingdom Metazoa; phylum Chordata; class Amphibia; order Anura; family Ranidae; genus Lithobates; species Lithobates septentrionalis. Next base: position 2,641,103 of record JBBDGP010002273.1, read on the forward strand.
ATTCTCTCTCTCTATTGTTCTGCTCTTTTTTACTGTATTCTATTCTGCAATGTTTTATTGTTATTGTTATTGTTATTGTTATTATGTTTTATCATGTTTGTTTTTCAGGTGTGTAATTATTTACACTTTACTGTGCTTTATTGTTAACCATTGTTAACCATTTTTTTGTCTTCAGGTACGCCATTCACGACTTTGAGTGGTTATACCAGAATGATGCCTGCAGGTTTAGGTATCATCTTGGTATCATTCTTTTCAGCCAGCGGTCGGCTTTCATATAAAAGCAATCCTAGCGGCTAATTAGCCTCTAGACTGCTTTTACAAGCCGTGGGAGGGAATGCCCCCCCCCCCCCACCATCTTCCGTGTTTTTCTCTGGCTCTCCTGTCTCAACAGGGAACCTGAGAATGCAGCCGGTGATTCAGCCAGCTGACCATAGAGCTGATCAGAGACCAGAGTGGCTCCAAACATCTCTATGGCCTAAGAAACCGGAAGCTACGAGTATTTCATGACTTAGATTTCGCCGGATGTAAATAGCGCCATTGGGAAATTGGGGAAGCATTTTATCACACCGATCTTGGTGTGGTCAGATGCTTTGAGGGCAGAGGAGAGATCTAGGGTCTAATAGACCACAATTTTTTCAAAAAAGAGTACCTGTCACTACCTATTGCTATCATAGGGGATATTTACATTCCCCGAGATAACAATAAAAATGATTAAAAAAAAAAATATGAAAGGAACAGTTTAAAAGTAAGATTAAAAAAGCAAAAAAATAATAAAGAAAAAAAAAAAAAAAAAAAAACACCCCTGTCGCCCCCTGCTCTCGCGCTAAGGCAAACGCAAGCGGCGGTCTGTCGTCAAATGTAAACAGCAATTGCACCATGCATGTGAGGTATCACCGCGAAGGCCAGATCGAGTGCAGTAATTTTTCCAGTAGACCTCCTCTGTAAATCTAAAGTGGTAACCTGTAAAGGCTTTTGAAGGCTTTTAAACATGTATTTATTTTGTTGCCACTGCACGTTTGTGCGCAATTTTAAAGCATGTCATGTTTGGTATCCATGTACTCGGCCTAAGATCATCTTTTTTATTTCATCAAACATTTGGGCAATATAGTGTGTTTTAGTGCATTAAAATTAAAAAAAGTGTGTTTTTTCCCCAAAAAATGCGTTTGAAAAATCGCTGCGCAATTACTGTGTGAAAAAAAAAAATGAAACACCCACCATTTTAATCTGTAGGGCATTTGCTTTAAAAAAATATATAATGTTTGGGGGTTCAAAGTAATTTTTTTGCAAAAAAAAAAAACTTTTTCATGTAAACAATAAGTGTCAGAAAGGGCTTTGTCTTCAAGTGGTTAGAAGAGTGGGTGATGTGTGACATAAGCTTCTAAATGTTGTGCATAAAATGCCAGGACAGTTCAAAACCCCCCCAAATGACCCCATTTTGGAAAGTAGACACCCCAAGCTATTTGCTGAGAGGCATGTCGAGTCCATGGAATATTTTATATTGCGACACAAGTTGCGGGAAAGAGACAAATTTTTTTTTTTTTTTTTTTTTTTTTGCACAAAGTTGTCACTAAATGATATATTGCTCAAACATGCCATGGAAATATGTGAAATTACACCCCAAAATACATTCTGCTGCTTCTCCTGAGTACGGGGATACCACATGTGTGAGACTTTTTGGGAGCCTAGCCGCGTACGGGACCCCGAAAACCAAGCACCGCCTTCAGGCTTTCTAAGGGCGTGAATTTTTGATTTCACTCTTCACTGCCTATCACAGTTTCGGAGGCCATGGAATGCCCAGGTGGCACAAAACCCCCCCAAATGACCCCATTTTGGAAAGTAGACACCCCAAGCTATTTGCTGAGAGGTATAGTGAGTATTTTGCAGACCTCACTTTTTGTCACAAAGTTTTGAAAATTGAAAAAAGAAAAAAAAAAAATGTTTTTTCTTGTCTTTCTTCATTTTCAAAAACAAATGAGAGCTGCAAAATACTCACCATGCCTCTCAGCAAATAGCTTGGGGTGTCTACTTTCCAAAATGGGGTCATTTGGGGGGGTTTTGTGCCACCTGGGCATTCCATGGCCTCCGAAACTGTGATAGGCAGTAAAGAGTGAAATCAAAAATTTTTACCCTTAGAAATCCTGAAGGCAGTGATTGGTTTTCGGGGTCCAGTACGCGGCTAGGCTCCCAAAAAGTCCCACACATGTGGTATCCCCATACTCAGGAGAAGCAGCTAAATGTATTTTGGGGTGCAATTCCACATATGCCCATGGCCTGTGTGAGCAATATATCATTTAGTGACAACTTTATGAAAAAAAAAAAAAAAAAAAAAAAAAAGTGTCACTTTCCCGCAACTTGTGTCAAAATATAAAATATTCCATGGACTCAATATGCCTCTCAGCAAATAGCTTGGGGTGTCTACTTTCCAAAATGGGGTCATTTTGGGGGGTTTTGTGCCATCTTGGCATTCCATGGCCTCCGAAACTGTGATAGGCAGTGAAGAGTGAAAGCAAAAATTTACACCCTTAGAAATCCTGAAGGCAGTGATTGGTTTTCGGGGCCCCGTACGCGGCTAGGCTCCCAAAAAGTCCCACACATGTGGTATCCCCATACTCAGGAGAAGCAGCAGAATGTATTTTGGGGTGCAATTCCACATAGGCCCATGGCCTGTGTGAGCAATATATCATTTAGTGACGACTTTTTGTAAATATTTTTTTTTTTTTTTTTTTTTGTCATTTTTCAATCACTTGGGACAAAAAAAATAAATATTCAATGGGTTCAACATGCCTCTCAGCAATTTCCTTGGGGTGTCTACTTTCCAAAATGGGGTCATTTGGGGGGGTTTTGTACTGCCCTGCCATTTTAGCACCTCAAGAAATGACATAGGCAGTCATAAACTAAAAGCTGTGTAAATTCCAGAAAATGTACCCTAGTTTGTAGACGCTATAACTTTTGCGCAAACCAATAAATATACGCTTATTGACATTTTTTTTACCAAAGACATGTGGCCGAATACATTTTGGTCTAAATGTATGACTAAAATTTAGTTTATTGGATTTTTTTTATAACAAAAAGTAGAAAATATCATTTTTTTTCAAAATTTTCGGTCTTTTTCCGTTTATAGCGCAAAAAATAAAAACCGCAGAGGTGATCAAATACCATCAAAAGAAAGCTCTATTTGTGGGAAGAAAAGGACGCAAATTTCGTTTGGGTACAGCATTGCATGACCGCGCAATTAGCAGTTAAAGCGACGCAGTGCCAAATTGGAAAAAGACCTCTGGTCCTTAGGCAGCATAATGGTCCGGGGCTCAAGTGGTTAAAGGGCTGGGAGGCGGTCGGCGGGAAGGGGTTATTGTGTGTTAAGGTTGAAGCAAGTGTAAACGAGCCCTTAGACAGGGTGGGCTTCCTCCCTGCCTCTAATTTATCCACTGCTATATGGAACCTCTCAAAAACTTTGAGTTAGGACCCCAGTATACAGAGGAGCCTTGAGGTAGACACTGTGGCTTCCACATATATTTGTGTAGCACACCCCTGAAAGAGCCACTGGTGGACTTGGCCTTATTCCCCCAGTTAGGACACACATAGCCTTTTCTCCACTCTTTCACTGTCTCAAAAGAATGGTCTAGGGGTGTCTTTTTAGGGTTTTATTGGAACATAGAACGTGATGGGGTGAGGCAGCATGGGATACCCCAAAACTGAAGAACTGAATACTATGAGGATGCATACAGTGCCTTGAAAAAGTATTCATACCTCTTGAAATTTTCCACATTTTGTCATATAACAACCAAAAACTTAAATGTATTTTATTGGGATTTTATGTGATAGACCAACACAAAGTGGCACATAATTGTGAAGTGGAAGAAAATGATAAATGGTTTTTTATAATTTTTATATAAATAAATATCTGAAAAGTGTGGCGTGCATTTGTATTACAGCTGCAAGTCTTTTTGGGGATGTCTCTACCAGCTTTGCACATCTAGAGAGTGACATTTTTCCCCATCACTTTTTGCAAAATAGCTCGAGCTCTGTCAGATTGGATGAAGATCGTCTGTGAACATCAATTTTCAAGTCTTGCCACAGATTCTCAACTGGATTTAGGTCTGGACTTTGACTGGGTCATTCTAACACATGAATATGCTTTGATCTAAATCATTCCATAGTAGCTCTGGCTGTATGTTTAGGGTTGTTGTCCTGTTGGGAGGTGAACCTCCACCCCAGTCTCAAGTCTTTTGCTGACTCTAACCGGTTTTCTTCTAAAATTGCCCTGTGTTTGGCTCCATCCATCTTCCCATCAACTCTGACCAGCTTCCCTGTCCCTGCTGAAGTAAAGCATCCCCACAACATGATGCTGCCACCACCATGTTTCACGGTGGGGATGGTGTGTTCAGGGTGATGTGCAGTGTTAGCTTTCCGGCACACATAGCATTTTGCTTTTAGGCCAAAAAGTTCAATTTTGGTCTCATCTGACCAGAGCACCTTCTTCCACATGTTTGCTGTGTCCCCCACATGGCTTCTTGCAAACTGCAAATGGGACTTCTTATGGCTTTGTTTCAACGATGGCTTTCTTCTTGCCACTCTTCTATAAAGGCCAGATTTGTGGAGTGCACGACTAATAGTTGTCCTGTGGACAGATTCTCCCACCTGAGCTGTGGATCTCTGCAGCTCCTCCAGAGTTACCATGGGCCTCTTGGCTGCTTCTCTGATGAATGCTCTCTTTGCCCGGCCTGTCAGTTTAGGTGGACAGCCATGTCTTGGTAGGTTTGCAGTTGTGCCATACTCTCTCCATTTTCAGATGATGGATTGAACAGTGCTCCGTGAGATGCTCAAAGCTTGGGATATTTTTTTATAACCTAACCCAGCTTTAAACTTCTCCACAACTTTATCCCCGACCTGTCTGGTGTGTTCCTTGGCCTTCATCATGATGTTTGTTCACTAAGGTTCTCTAACAAACCTCTAAGGGCTTCACAGAACAGCTGTATTTATACTGACATTAAATTACAGACTCTATTTACTAATTAGGTGACTTCTGAAGGCATTTGGTTCCACTAGATTTTAGTTAGGAGTATCAGAGTAAAGAGGGCTGAATACAAATACATGCCACACTTTTCACATTTTTTTTGTAAAAAATTTTGAAAAACATTTATCATTTTTCCTTCCACTTCACAATTATGTGCCACTTTGTGTTGGTCTATCGCATAAAATCCCAATAAAATACATTTATGTTTTTGATTGTAACATGACAAAATTTCAAGGGGTATGAATACTTTTTCAAGGCACTGTATCTGTTTTTAATGCATTTTTTCAATGGAGCAGTGTGAAAGAACCCAAAAGAGCTTTCACACAGGCAAGCAAGACAGGAAATAGTGCAATCCAGCTTTTTCACAGGAAATATTTCCATGACATAAGACACGCCAATCACCAATGTGTTAGGCTAGCCACTGTTCTTCTTTTATTACAGTACTGGGACTAATCATGTGACTACAGCAGGAAGATCATCCCACCCAGGGAAACAGGAAGTGAGTCAAATTCATGTGTAAGCTCCAATACAGATAGCAAGAATCCTTGCAACATATGTAACTCACCAGGGGAGCGTTATTTTTGTCCTCATTAAAAAAATTAAGTTACACTTTAACTGGTTCCCGACCGGTTTTACTGCGACAGGTTGGCTCCCCTGGGCGAGCCGCCGTAACTGTACATCCGCCCTTTAAGATGGTGTAGGAGGCGCGTGTGCCCGCAGCCAATGCGAGTGCCGGCAGGCGCACTGACCGCCAGGCACTCGCGGTCGCTCGTGACAGAGCGAGAACCGGGATCTGTGTGTGGAGACACACAAATCCCGGTTCTCTCAGGGGAAAGGAGAGAGATCGTGTGTTCATCCTAAGTATGAACACTGATCTCTCTCCTCCCCTAGTCAGTCCCATCCCCCCTACAGTTAGAACACACCTAGGGAACACAGTTAACCCCTTGATCGCCCCCTAGTGTTAACCCCTTCCCTGACAGTGACATTTATACAGTAATCAGTGCATTTTTATAGCAATTTTTTGTCAATGGTCTCAAAAATGTGTCAAAAGTGTTCAATTTGTCTGCCGAAATATTGCAGTCCCGATAAAAATCGCAGATCACTGCCATTACTAGTAAAAAAAAATAATGCCATAAAATCTTTCCCCTATTTTGTAAATGCTATAACGTTTGCGCAAACCAATAGGGTTTATTGCGTTTTTTTTTTTTTACCAAAAATATGTAGAATACATATCGGCCTAAACTGAGGAAAACATTTTTTTTTTAATTTGGAATATTTATTATAGAAAAAAGTAAAAGATATTGTGTTTTTTTCAAAATTGTTGCTCTTCTTTTGTTTATAGAGCAAAAAATAAAAACTTCAGAGGTGATCAAATACCACCAAAAGAAAACTCTATTTGTGGGGAAAAAAAACCCGTCAATTTTGTTTGGGTACAACGTCGTACAACCGCGCAATTGTCAGTTAAAGAGACGCAGTCCAGAATCGCAAAAAACGGCCTGGTCATTGAGCAGCCAAATCTTCTGGGGCTGAGGTGGTTAAGAAAACATCTATAAAAAGATGTGATGCACATGTGTGTGGGTAAACATTCTTGCTGTAACGAGATCATATCTCATAGTGCTTCTCACCTAGACTTCGAAGCATTGCTTCCTCCCGATGTATGGCTGAGCTGATCAGCTGCTGGTTCTTAATCATGGTGTTTGTCATCTGCAATGAAGAAATCAGATCAACACGCGGATACACCATTAAATGTAATATGATAGAACCAATGAGATGAATCAGTAGCAATAAAATAAAAAAAAATGATTGTCTTTTATTAATGCACACAGTCCTTGGCTCTCTCACTGGCTCCCCTACTATACTACTACGTCTATGAAAATCTGAAACTCTCATTTTCTTAAGCTGCAGTTATCACACTAAAGCAGACCATAGATGATTTAATTTTCTTTTCTTCCACCACAGGTAGAAAGAAAGAGAAAATTGCTTGATTACATAGGCGTGCGCACAGGGTGTGCCAGGTGTGCCTGGGCACACCCTAATCGCCTTGTGTGATGCATATTCCCCCCTGTTTAGACCACTGATATTTCATCCAAAAAAAAAATGTTACAAAATAAAATAATTTTAAAAGAATAAAAATACAACTACTGACACTGTCCACTGCCCTACTGACACCATCAGTACATATACACATGCATATGTATTTGAGCTTTGGGGTGAACACCCTAATGCAATAGGCTGCGCACACCTATGCTTGATTATAAACATCAACATAGTCAGTGTAGATGGGGGAATGCCTCTGGCAGTGCTATTGTGTTCTCCCGGAGGGGGAGGAGTGTGCAGGGAGCCTTCCCGGCTGGCAGAACAATGATTACCGCTAGCGGCTATAGCTGCTGGCAGTAATCTCATGTAAAAAATAGATCTACTTGGGTACAATCAGCACATGACCTTTGCCAGCTGCCTTTGTAATCCAGTAATAACAGGATTTTTGTACTCACTGTAATATAGTTTTCTTGGAGTCCATCATGGGAAACAGGAAGTCAAAAATGTTGGGTCAAATGGCCGTCTACAGGAGGATTGGACATTGGAAAGCAAAAAAAAAAAATGGTAGGCCAGCCTTGGGATAATCCTTCTTACTATCAGCGTGCCTTAGTTCAGTAGCAAACTAGTACCAAGAGCATGATCATACACAGAGGCAGATGGGACCTGTGTCCCTCAGTGGACTCCAAGAATATAGTTAACTATGTTTTTTGTCTTGTCCAGTGAGGGGCACAGGAAGTCTTAAAACTTCTGAATGTAGCACCCTGAAGTTTAGGCAGGGTTGCTAGTAAATTTACCTGCCAAGTTTTGTTGCCTTGGCCAATTGATAGGAGATCAATTGATTCCACCCTAGCTCTGGAATTGCTGCACTTCTCTCTTCTGTCACTAGATGGCCGGATATCTGGTGGCATTAGATAAGACAAGGGCATTGCAAGGACAGATTAGGAATAGATGGGGTATCTCAGCCAATAGGCAGGGATCTTCTTGGGTCCCTTGGCCTGCTTGGGGAGCATATTTATTTGGGTGAGGTCAGGTGATCGGGGTTCTGTTCCACCCGGATAGCTGTCTGGGTGGACGTGTGTTGTGCTGTCCCGGGCTGCTAGGCCAGAGCCTGAGGCCTATCCCGGGGACATCTGGCTGCTAGGCTGTCTGATGGCCTATCCAGAAGCAAGAAAGCAGCGTAGGGTTGGGACTGCGACTTTCAGTCCAGTCAGAAGTGACGGTTCTGCCGGCCAGAGAACCTGTCGTGGTCGGAGGTAGAGGGGAAGCTGTTGCCACCAAGGGACTATCCATCTTGTTACCAGGGACCACTGTGAGTAGCTGAAGCAAGTACCGGAGCAGTATTCTCACTAACCGGGGATGGTGAAGAATGGGGAAACTTCAGCAGGAGTCAAGCCAGGGACCCAGCCAGAGGAGGTGACGCTTGCAGAGCAGCCTTGTGTGTGAAGCTAGGGACCGGGCAGGCCAGTGGGGTGACTCTTGAGGATTATCTTGGATGCCAAGCTAGGGACCCAGCAGGGATGCAGGGGGGGACTCTTGAGGAAGATACTGAGTGAGAAGGTTGAAAGAGCTCAGGGGATCCAGTGGCAGTGGATCAGGAAGTCTAGTGAGAGAGACTGGGAGCTCAGTTGAGTGAAGATCTACAATAGGAGATTGTAGAGAAAATGAAAGAGTTCATTGTAACCTTTGTTAGAAGCTGTTCAAGATTGTTGCCATAGGAGTCAGCGTGTCTACACGTACAGACGTGGTACTACTGCCAAACAAGACTCATTCAAGTGAAGGGGGCCACATCACAACTGCTTTGCAACCATGTGTAATGGTTAACACAGGCATTGAGGATGCCTTTGATAAGCAATTTACCATGGGTAGCCACACAAATGATGAACCACGTCAGTATTTGATTGCTTTTTTTGTACTAGTTATAAAAAAAAATAATATGAAAATGCTACCTAAAAGAAAAGGAAACAGTTGATTTTCCATCACCCATTAACCAGCTAATTGGTATTCAGCTTCAAAAGGGAAACCGTCCAACATTTGAACCTTACAGTGTAGGCCTCAGTCTTCAAGCCGTTGTCACTGAAGTGGAAGTGCATTAGGCGGAATCCTCTGTAATGGATCATAAGTTCTTCCGGGACGAACTTCAGGCTCAGCGAAGGAGTAACAACCTTTACTTTACTCTGTCCGGCCACTACAAGTCAAGGAAAAACGGGATGAGAACAGATGGACAATATCAAACGTGCCAGCATGAATGCTTGGGGTCATTTACAGCTCAGCTACGGGCACAAAAACGTTGAATAATATATATTACTCAATAGCTGCAAATGGCGTAAATCGCCTTAATGAGCACCAAATGCCTTTGCATACCCAGCATAGGATCCATGAAAAGATGCCCTGCTGAATTGCAGCAGAACCAAGGACATCCATGTCCATTCACTTTTTTGCTGCAGGATTTTTTCAGACCCCTATTAGATCTATGGGCAGCTGGATGTGTGTTTGCATACATCAGATTATCTCTTGTTTCTACCTTCCGTTTATATTAGACAACCTCTAACCACCATATTGCGTCATGATGCAGACCTTTTCTATTTTTTTTTTGCAAAACTGGACAGCCTCAAAGGTAAACTAATGCGCGTCTGTTTGTATCTACAATATCTCACAAAAGTGAGTACACCCCTCACATTTTTGTAAATGTTTTATTATATCTTTTCATGTGACAACACTGAAGAAATGACACTTTGCTACAATGTAAAGTAGTGAGTGTACAGCTTGTATAACAGTGTAAATGTGCTGTCCCCTCAAAATAACTCAACACACAGCCATTAATGTCTAAACCGCTGGCAACAAAAGTAAGTACACTCCTAAGTGAAAATGTCCAAATTGGGCCCAAAGTGTCAATATTTTGTGTGGCCACCATTATTTTCCAGCACTGCCTTAAACCTCTTGGGCATGGAGTTCATCAGAGCTTCACAGGTTGTCACTGGAGTCCTCTTCCCCTCCTCCATGATGACATTACGGAGCTGGTGGATGTTAGAGAACTTGCGCTCCTCCACCTTCCGTTTGAGGATGCCCCACTTATGCTCAATAGGGTTTAGGTCTGGAGACATGCTTGGCCAGTCCATCACCTTTACCTTCAGCTTCTTTAGGCAATGGACGTCTTGGAGGTGTGTTTGGGGTTGTTATCATGTTGGAATACTGTCCTGCGTCCCAGTCCCTGAAGGGAGGGGATCATGCTCTGCCTCAGTATGTCACAGTACATGTTGGCATTCATGGTTCCCTCAATGATCTGTAGCTCCCCAGTGCCGGCAGCACTCATGCAGCCCCAGACCATGACACTCCCACCACCATGCTTGACTGTAGGCAAGACACACTTGTCTTTGTACTCCTCACCTGGTTGCCGCCACACACGCTTGACATCATCTGACACAAATAAGTTTATCTTGGTCTCATCAGACCACAGGACATGGTTCCAGTAATCCATGTCCTTAGTCTGCTTGTCTACAGCAAACTGTTTGTGGGCTTTCTTGTGCATCATCTTAAGGCTTCGTTCTGGGATGACAGCCATGCAGACCAATTTGATGCAATGTGCGGCGTATGGTTTAAGCACTGACAGGCTGACCCCCCACCCCTTCAACCTCTGCAGAAATGCTGGCAACTCTCATACGTCTATTTCCCAAAGACAACCTCTGGATATGATACTGAGCACGTGCTCTCATCTTTGGTCGACCATGGTGAGGCCTGTTCTGAGTGGAACCTGTCCTGGTAAACCACTGTATGGTCTTGGCCACTGTGTTGCAGCTCAGTTTCAGTGTCTTGGCAATCTTCTTATAGCCTAGGCCATCTTTATGTAGAGCAAAAATTCTTTTTTTCAGATCCTCAGAGAGTTCTTTGCCATGAGGTGCCATGTTGAACTTCCAGTGACCAGTATGACAGAATGAGAGCAATAATACCAAATTGAACACACCTGCTCCCCATTCACACCTGGGACCTTGTAACACTAACAAATCACATGACACCGGGGAGGGAAAATGGCTAATTGGGCCCAATTTGGACATTTTCACTTAGTGGTGTACTTATTTTTGTTGCCAGCGGTTTAGACATTAATGGCTGTGTGTTGAGTTATTTTGAGGGGACAGCAAATTTACACTGTTATACAAGCTGTACACTCACTACTTTACATTGTAGCAAAGTGTCATTTCTTCAGTGTTGACACATGAAAAGATATAATAAAATATTTACAAAAATGTGAGGGGTGTACTCACTTTTGAGAGATACTGTGCCTGTTCATAGACTTACATAGAACTTCTGATCAGGTCTGTGACAGGACAGAGGACAGCCAGTTAGCCTAATACTCAAGTGTTGACTTTCATCAGGAGCCTGTAGGCCAGGGGTCTCAAACTGATGGCCCTCGAGCTGTTGTGAAACTACAAGTCCCATGAGGCATTGCAAGGCTGAAAGTTACATGTATGGCTCCCACAGGCAGAGGCATGATGGGACTTGTAGTTTCGCAACAGCTGGAGGGCCACCAGTTTGAGACCCCTGCTGTAGGCACATGACCTCTTATTGCCAAAGGAACACCCTGTGCTACATCCTCTACTTTATGTGTTATATGTTCTTGCTCTGCTGGTTCTTGCCTGGCTAAGGTTGGTCATAGATGGGTTGTTTTTGTTTTTTTTTGATCATCTAATAAGCTGATCGAAAAAAAAAACGGGAACTGTTTCCCCCATCCATACAAGCGAGGTAGATGGAGAAATCCTCCCCGTTGTGTTATTGTATTCAGATAATGGGGATTCCTCTGCTGACAGAATACACTGATCAGCACTGCAGCTGATTGGCTGCAGCTGCTGATTGAAGGAAAATTTTCCAATATTCCTGTTCAACATAAGTCGATTGTTAGATTGCCTTCTGTCAAATTGGAATGGCCATATACTGGGAAACTCTACAGGGAAGAGTCTCCTGTTTGCCTCTGCCACCCTTGGCTCCCGGTGAAGAAGGGTCGCCGCCTCTGTTAATAGTACACATGTGTGGGTGTATTGTGCTCCTCTTGGCAAGTTGTAAGGCGATGCCAAGGTCCTTACCTGCCAAAATCCTGTCAGCGCAGGGCAGGGCGATGTCATTGTCGTTGTCAAATAACGCCTCGCCGGAGGAATCCTGCCACAGAAATACGCGTCTCGTTAACTCCTGCATGTCCTGAGCGCAACAAACAAACATCTGAAGGAAATGACAATGTCTGCGTTATCCAAAGCAACCAATCAGAGCCTGGCTGATGGCTGGTGTTACAAAGGTAACGCCTGATTGGCTGAGAGGAGTAACACAATAAGTCCGCATGCACACGGGCAGTTTGAGGCTGAAGTGATCGTTAAATACTGGTGTTTTCCGAGCCCGGGGATCTGCAGGTGGCCTGTATAGAAGTGAAGGGCTGTATGCACTTGTACTTGGACATAGATCAATGCTTTTGCGCATCAGTGCAAACACCCGCACTATTAGGAATACGTCATACATGCACGTTTACACTAAGGCTGCATTTACACCTAGGTCATATACAGTGCCTTGAAAAAGTATTCACACCCCTTGAAATTTTCCACATTTTGTCATGTCACAACCAAAAACATAAATGGATTTTATTGGAATTTTATAGACCAACACAAAATGGCACATAATTGTGAAGTGGAAGGAAAATGATAAATGGTTTTCAACATTTTTTTACAAATAAATATGTGAAAAGTGTGGGGGGTACATTTTGTATTCAGCCCCCCCGGAGTCAATACTTTGTAGAACCTCCTTTCACTGCAATTACAGCTGCAAGTCTTTTTGGGGATGTCTCTACCAGCTTTGCACATCTAGAGAGTGACATTTTCGCCCATTCTTTCTTTGCAAAATAGCTCAAGCTCTGTCAGATTGGATGGAGAGCGTCTGTGAACAGCAATTTTCAGGTCTTGCCACAGATTCTTAATTGGATTTAGGTCTGGACTTTGACTGGGCCATTCTAACACATGAATATGCTTTGATCTAAGAGCCCTTTCACACTGGGGCGGTTTGCAGGCGCCATTGCGCTAATAATAGCGCCTGCAAACCGACCCGAAAGTGCCGCTGCTGTGTATCCAGTGTGAAAGCCCCGAGGACTTTCACACTGGAGCGATGCGCTGGCAGGACGGTAAAAAAAAGTCCTGCCAGCAGCATCTTCGGAGCGGTGAAGGAGCGGTGTGTATACCGCTCCTTCACCGCTCCTGCCCATTGAAAACAATGGGACGGCGCGGCTATACCGCCGGCAAAGCGCCTATGCAGAGGCGCTTTGCGGTGGTTTTAACCCTTTCTCGGGGCCGCTAGCAGGGGGGTAAAACCGCCCCCGCTAGCGGCCGCATACCGATGGTAAAACGCCGCTAATAATAGCGGCGTTTTACCGCCGACGCCGCCCCCGCCCCAGTGTGAAAGGGCTCTTAACCATTCCATTGTAGCTCTGGCTGTATGTTTAGGGTCGTTGTCCTGCTGGAAGGTGAACCTCCGCCCCAGTCTCAAGTCTTTTGCAGACGCTAACAGGTTTTCTTCTAAGATTGCCCTGTATTTGGCTCCATCCATCTTCCCATCAACTCTGACCAGCTCCTCTGTCCCTGCTGATTAAAAGCATCCCCACAACATGATACTGCCACCACCATGTTTCACGGTGGGGATGGTGTGTTTAGGGTGATGGGCAGTGTTAGTTTTCCACCACACATAGCTTTTTGCTTTTAGGTCAAAAAGTTCAATTTTGGTCTCATGTGACCAGAGCACCTTCTTCCACATGTTTGCTGTGTCCCCCACATGGCTTCTCACAAACTGCAAATGGGACTTCTTATGGTTTTCTTTCAACAATATCTTTCTTCTTGTCACTCTTCCATAAAGGTCAGATTTGTGGAGAGCACGACTAATAGTTGTCCTGTGGACAGATTCTCCCACCTGAGCTGTGGATCTCTGCAGCTCCTCCAGAGTTATCATGGTCCTCTTGGCTGCTTCTCTGTTTAATGTTCTCCTTGCCCGGCCTGTCAGTTTAGGTGGACGGCCATGTCTTGGTAGGTTTGCGGTCGTGCCATACTCTTTCCATTTTCTGATGGTGGATTGAACAGTGCTCCGTGAGATGTTCAAAGCTTGGGATATTTTTTTATAACCTAACCCTGCTTTATACTTCTCCACAACTTTATCCCTGACCTGTCTGGTGTGTTCCTTGGCCTTCATGATGCTGTTTGTTCACTAAGGTTCTCTAACAAACCTCTGAGGGCTTCACAAAACAGCTGTATTTTTACTGAGATTAAATTACACACAGGTGGACTCTATTTACTAATTAGGTGACTTCTGAAGGCAATTGGTTCCACTAGATTTTAGTTAGGGGTAGCAGAGTAAAGGGGGCTGAATACAAATGCACGCAACACTTTTCACATATTTATTTGTGAAAAAATTTGAAAACCATTTATAATTTTCCTTCCACTTCACAATTATGAGCCACTTTGTGTTCTTCTATCCCATAAAATCCCAATAAAATACATTTACGTTTTTGGTTGTTATATGACAAAATGTGGAAAATTTCAAGGGGTATGAATACTTTTTCAAGGCAAAATCACGCTGTGTTGGTGTATACATATCACCACCGCACATAGGACAGCCCACTGATTTCAATGGGCTGACATATGCACAAAAAACGCACCAAAGTATCTCACGTAGCTTTTTAGAGCTTTGAGCTCTGTGCTTTTTTTGTAAACGTGCCCAATTACCGCGTTTCAGGTGCTATTAACAAGGAATGGCTCCGCAACACACGTTCTTCATGCGTTTCAATTTTTGTGTGCGTTCACAAAACGCTCAGGTATGAATGAATTGTGATACATGAAAGTACTAAAGTGTACAGCCATTTACTTCTATGGCCGCTGTGTGCGCCGCCTGCCATGTCTCTGCCTCAAACTGTCTGTATATATGAGGCCCAATGTAATCCAGATATCACAGGACAGGACCTCGCCAATACGGACAATATAGGTCTATTGGATATCCCATTACAATACCATAGCCACATAGTCATTAATATGGAATCACCCCCCCCCCCCCCTGCCTTTTATTGCTGTGACAACCTCCACCCCCTCTGGGGCATTTATTACTATGACAAACTCCACCCCCTCTGGGGCATTTATTACTATGACAACCTCCACCCCCTCTGGGGCATTTATTACTATGACAAACTCCACCCCCTCTGGGGCATTTATTACTATGACAAACTCCACCCCCTCTGGGGCATTTATTACTATGACAAACTCCACCCCCTCTGGGGCATTTATTACTATGACAAACTCCACCCCCTCTGGGACATTTATTACTATGACAAACTCCACCCCCTCTGGGGGATTTATTACTATGACAAACTCCACCCCCTCTGGGGCATTTATTACTATGACAAACTCCACCCCCTCTGGGGCATTTATTACTATGACAAACTCCACCCCTCTGGGGCATTTATTACTATGACAACCTCCACCCCTCTGGGACATTTATTACTATGACAAACTCCACCCCCTCTGGGGCATTTATTACTATGATAAACTTCACCCCTCTGGGGCATTTATTACTATGACAAACTCCACCCCCTCTGGGGCATTTATTACTATGACAAACTCCACCCCCTCTGGGGCATTTATTACTATGACAACCTCCACTCCTCTGGGGCATTTATTACTATGACAAACTCCACCCCCTCTGGGGCATTTATTGCTATGACAACCTCTACTCCTCTGGGGCATTTATTACTATGACAACCTCCACCCCTCTGGGACATTTATTACTATGACAAACTTCACCCCCTCTGGGGCATTTATTACTATGACAACCTCTACTCCTCTGGGGCATTTATTACTATGACAACCTCCACCCCTCTGGGGCATTTATTACTATGACAAACTTCACCCCTCTGGGGCATTTATTACTATGACAAACTTCACCCCTCTGGGACATTTATTACTATGACAAACTCCACCCCCTCTGGGGGATTTATTACTATGACAAACTCCACCCCCTCTGGGGCATTTATTACTATGACAAGCTCCACCCTCCTCTGGGGCTTTTATTACTATGACAACCTTCACCCCCTCTGGGGCATTTATTACTATGACAAACTCCACCCCTCTGGGACATTTATTACTATGACAACCTCCACCCCCTCTGGGGGATTTATTACTATGACAAACTCCACCCCCTCTGGGGGATTTATTACTATGACAAACTCCACCCCCTCTGGGGGATTTATTACTATGACAAACTCCACCCCCTCTGGGGCATTTATTACTATGACAAGCTCCACCCTCCTCTGGGGCTTTTATTACTATGACAACCTTCACCCCCTCTGGGGCATTTATTACTATGACAAACTCCACCCCTCTGGGACATTTATTACTATGACAACCTCCACCCCCTCTGGGGGATTTATTACTATGACAAACTCCACCCCCTCTGGGGGATTTATTACTATGACAAACTCCACCCCCTCTGGGGGATTTATTACTATGACAAACTCCACCCCTCTGGGACATTTATTACTATGACAACCTCCACCCCCTCTGGGGGATTTATTACTATGACAAACTCCACCCCCTCTGGGGGATTTATTACTATGACAAACTCCACCCCCTCTGGGGGATTTATTACTATGACAAACTTCACCCCCTCTGGGGCATTTATTACTATGACAACCTCCACCCCCTCTGGGGGATTTATTACTATGACAAACTCCACCCCCTCTGGGGGATTTATTACTATGACAAACTCCACCCCCTCTGGGGGATTTATTACTATGACAAACTTCACCCCCTCTGGGGCATTTATTACTATGACAACCTCTACTCCTCTGGGGCATTTATTACTATGACAAACTCCACCCCCTCTGGGGCATTTATTACTATGACAAACTCCACCCCCTCTGGGGCATTTATTACTATGACAAACTCCACCCCCTCTGGGGCATTTATTACTATGACAAACTCCACCCCCTCTGGGGCATTTATTACTATGACAAACTCCACCCCCTCTGGGGGATTTATTACTATGACAACCTCCACCCCTCTGGGACATTTATTACTATGATAAACTTCACCCCTCTGGGGCATTTGTTACTATGACAAGCTCCACCCCTCTGGGGCATTTATTACTATGATAAACTCCACTCCTCTGGGGCATTTGTTACTATGACAAGCTCCACCCCCTCTGGGGCATTTATTACTATGACAAGCTCCACCCCTCTGGGGCATTTATTACTATGACAAGCTCCACCCCTCTGGGGCATTTATTACTATGACAACCTCCACCCCCTCTGGGGCATTTATTACTATGACAAACTCCACCCCCTCTGGGGCATTTATTACTATGACAAGCTCCACCCCTCTGGGGCATTTATTACTATGACAACCTCCACTCCTCTGGGGCATTTATTACTATGACAAGCTCCACCCTCCTCTGGGGCATTTATTACTATGACAACCTCCACCCCTCTGGGGTATTAGTTACTATGACAACCTGCCCCCTCTAGGAAGGAAGTCTCTCTCTTGTGGTGTGTGTGAGGGAATGTGTGCTCACATTCCCGCCAGATTTGTGAGGTGATCTCAGCAGGGTAGAGGTACATCTTCTATCATCTACCTGAGAGGGTCAGCAGCAGTTGCCCATAACGAATGTGGTGATTTATATCTTGTCCAGGACAGGGACAGGCATTACAGTGGACGGCCTGAGAGGGGGAATACAGCTACAGAGTCATGTGACCGGGGCGGGGCTGACACTGTACCATGTGACCTGCTGCTGTACAGAATAGTGTGAGGTGAGAGAACTGAGAGGAGGAATGGTGGAATATGACTCTGATGTATAGGGGGGTCTGATGTGGGGGGAGCTCTGAAGTGGAAAGGGCTCCAAAGTAGGGGGGGGGTCTGAAGTAAGTGGGGGGGACTACTCTGAAGTGGGGAGGGGCACTGAAGTGAGGGGGAAGTCTCAAGTAAGTAGGGGGAACTCTGAAGTGGGGGGGGGGAAACTCTGAAGTGAGTGGGGGGGGGACTACTCTGATGTAAGTGAGGGGGCGCTGTAGTGGGGGGAACTACTCTGAAGTGAGGGGGAGGCTCTAAAGTGTTGGGGACTACTCTGCAGTGAGGGAGGTTCTGAAGTGTGGGGGGGCTACTCTGAAGTGAGGGGGGCTCTGAAGTAAGGGGGGGGGGACTACTCTGAAGTGAGGGGGGCTCCAAAGTAAGTGGGGGGAACGCTGAAGTGAGGGGGGGCTCTAAAGTGTGGGGGGGGGGACTACTCTGCAGTGAGTGGGGCTACTCTGAAGTTAAGGGGGCTCTGAAGTGTGGGGGGGGACTACTCTGCCGTTGAGGGGGGCTCTGAAGTAAGTGGGGGGACTACTCTGAAGTGAGGGGGGGCTCTAAAGTGGGGGGCTTTGAAATAGGGGGCGTCTCAAGTAAGTAGGGGGAACTCTGAAGTGAGGGGGGGTCTGAAGTGGGGGGACAACTCTGGAGTGAGGGAGCTCTAAAGTGGGGGCGGGTACTACTCTGAAGTGAGGGGGCTCTAAAGTAAGTGTGTGGCAGGGGCTACTCTAAAGTGAGGGGGGCTCTAAAGTGTGTGTGGGGGGGGGGTACTCTGCATTGAGGGGGCTCTGAAGTGAGGGGGGCTACTCTACAGTGAGGGGGGCTCTGAAGTAAGTGAGGGGCCTCTGAAGTATAGGGGGGGCTTTGGTGTGAGTGGGGAAGGGGGTGGCTCCCTCTCCTGGTGGGATTTTAAATGAGGTCCCAGCACTGTGAATGCTATGTATGATGTCACAATGCCCCCCATGTCCTCATATACTGACTATATATTACACAATGAGGGCTGACAGCACAATATTGATTATAACAACACAATCGCTTATTAGCATCAGAATGGTGACTTTGCTTCCTCTCAGTGCCCCCAACGTATGATATATGGATACTTACATTGTGCCAAGCTGGACCAATGTGACCATGCAATAAAGATCACACCTGGAGTTCAGTATAGGCATTATCATTGGACAAGGGGATGATGGCAGTTGGTGAAGCTGACTCACCAGGCTCCAGTAGAGTGAAACTTTATCAGAGAGGGGCACAGAAGACTTTTTTTTTTTTTTCCTTTTTTTTTTTTCAACTTTGACAAGTTTAAAGTTGGGCAAAGTTCACTTTAAGGGTTTCAGTAACACTTGCCGAACGCAGATCACTTTTTAGAGAGCATTTGACACACACTAACGTGGTTGTGGGGCGCATTGCAGAGCGGCCCCATTCTCTTGGATGGTTTGCGCTTGGTGGGCGCTACGCCCAGCAAAAGCGACAGGGGGGGCATGATTGGGGGGTTGGGGAGGCACTGAAAACACAGCTCAATCCACAGCTTCTCTTTGAAGCGGTATTAAACCCAAAAGCAAACATTTATTATATTGCAGCTTACCAATTCTTAGATGTGGTGGCTGCATTCGTTTTCTGTTTTTTAGGCTTTCTTTGTTTTTTTTTCATCTGGTGATCTGACCAGTGTGGCCCCTTTCATACGGAGCAGAATTCATCCGAGCGGATCCGCCTGCTCAGCGTGGGATCTCTCCGCTGATCTCTGCTGGGCAGGTGGGTGACAGGTCTGTGTCCGGCCCACTATGCAGAGCGGACACGGACACAGAGCGTACACGGACACAGAGCGTACACAGAGCGTACACGGACACAGAGCGTACACGGACACAGAGCGGACACAGAGCGTACACGGAAACAGAGCGTACACGGACACAGAGCGTACACGGACACAGAGCGTACACGGACACAGAGCGTACACGGACACAGAGCGTACACGGACACAGAGCGTACACGGACACAGAGCGGACACAGAGCGTACACGGACACAGAGCGTACACGGACACAGAGCGGACACGGACACAGAGCGGACACGGACACAGAGCGGACACGGACACAGAGCGGACACGGACACAGAGCGGACACGGACACAGAGCGGACACGGACACAGAGCGTACACGGACACAGAGCGTACACGGACACAGAGCGTACACGGACACAGAGCGTACATGGACACAGAGCGTACACGGACACAGAGCGGACACGGACACAGAGCGGACACGGACACAGAGCGGACACGGACACAGAGCGGACACGGACACAGAGCGTACACGGACACAGAGCGTACACGGACACAGAGCGTACACGGACCGTACACGGACACAGAGCGTACACGGACACAGAGCGTACACGGACACAGAGCGTACACGGACACAGAGCGTACACGGACACAGAGCGTACACGGACACAGAGCGTACACGGACACAGAGCGTACACGGACACAGAGCGGACACGGCCCCGCTGTTCTCTATGGGGCGGTCAGATGGAAATTAAGTTTCTGATCCGGTTTTTAGTAGACGGGATCGGATTGGATGCCTGTCAGTGACAGCGCCCCCCATAGAGAACAAAGGGTGGTCCGAAAACCAGACAGGCGGACCGACCGTCCACTGGTGTGAAAGGGGCCTAGAACACGCTCTCTCTGGAAAATGTATCAGTTTACATTTTACAGAGATGGGACAAAACATTTAACACTGACAGGGGTACTTACAGTGACCAGCTTTTATTTATTGATGTAAAACCTTTATATTAACTACTTCAGCCCCGGAAGTATTTACCCCCTTTCTGACCAGAGCCTTTTTTTGCGATATGCCACTGCGTCGCTTTAACTGACAATTGCGTGGTCGTGCGACGTTGCACCCAAGCAAAATTGACCCCCTTTTTTCCTCACAAATAGAGCTTTCTTTTGGTGGTATTTGATCACCTCTGCGTTTTTTATTTTTTGCGCTATAAACAAAAAAAAAAGCGACAATTTTGAAAAAAACGCATTATTTTTTACTTTTTGCTATAATAAATATTCCCCAAAAATATATAAAAAAACATTTTTTTTTCCTCAGTTTAGGCCGATATGTATTCTTCTACATATTTTTGGTAAAAAAAAATCGCAATAAGCGTATATTGATTGGTTTGCTCAAAAGTTATAGCATCTACAAAATAGGGGATAGATTTTTGGCATTTTTTTTTTATTAATTTTTTTTTTTTATTAGTATTGGTGGCGATCTGCGATTTTTAATCGGGACTGCGATGACAGGGAGCAGTGATCTGTCTTGACACAACGGGGAAATGCCTTGTTTACATCCCCATTCCAAGGCTCCGTGACACGATTGCCAGGAGACCGGCGGACATCGAGTCCGCCGGTCCCGCGGGCACAGTCATGATGTACGCGGCGGGCGTGCGCGAGCCTGCTATCCCCGACTCTTAAAGAGGACGTACAGGTACGCCGATTTGCCTACCGCTGCCATTCTGCCAACGTATATCAGCGTGCGGCAGACTGCAAC
This sequence comes from Lithobates septentrionalis, assembly GCA_037952835.1. Lineage (NCBI taxonomy): Eukaryota > Metazoa > Chordata > Amphibia > Anura > Ranidae > Lithobates > Lithobates septentrionalis. The sequence goes on from JBBDGP010002273.1 coordinate 2,662,525, forward strand.
TGGTTAAAAGAAAAAAAAAAAAAACAACAACTGTTTGCTGCAACTGATTATAAAGTGTGAGCTGAAGTTTGGCTTCAATTTATTAGTATATCTAAATCTGTTAGTACATCTAACACTCCCCTCCTTCCCCCCGGACTGACAATGCTGCTGTCCAAAGGTGGCCCCTGTGCTCCTTCATCCAGAGTGAGGGGCGCTCTAATACAGGAGGTGTGTTACTGGCCAGATCACCAGTTGAAAACAGAGGGGGTGGGGGGGAGCAACGAATGCAGCCGCCACATTGAATGATTGGTAAGCTGCAATATATGACATGGTTTTGGATTTAATACCGCTTTAAGCAACAAAAAAAAAGATAATTTTAGAATTAAATTTGCTTGCATAGCAACTTTGTTTGTTTTATATCAACAGAACATGATACCGAGATAAAGAACTGAATTGCAGTCTGGTGGTGATCCGTCAGCCGGTTGCTATGGTTACAATTTGCATAAAACTTCAGGAACTGCTTATCCCGGATTACCATGAATTACCATTGATTGGGCAGCCAACAGATAAAACACTATAGGAAGCCCTATGATGTTAAAGCTGAACTCCAGGTATGGTTCTTATTGCATAGAAGGTATGTTGGTGCAGCTTATATCAATGTTAGTATACATATTCTATTCCTGTGGAAACGGAAGATGTCTCATCCATGGGTGCAGTGTCTGTCGGAGCGCAGTACCCCCCCCCCCCCCCCCCTCTCTTTGGGGCCCATGTGCCGTGCTCACATTGCACCCATGAATGATACACCCCTGGGAAGGTCACTGTAGCCGTCACCGCCGTCTTCTGTGTCCTATGCGGCTGCCCTTCTGCATAGTGACCACAAGGGCTCTCTTTCTTGGCAGAACCTCCATTCACAGAACCCCCTAGTATTGTTTTCAATGAATACAAGGTGTTCTCTGATTGGACAGCGCGGTGACGTCACAATCTCCATAGACTTTTTGTCTGCACCGAAAAATATTTTTCTGGCGCTCCTCTTCCTTTACTTCTAAATATTGGCTATCTCAGGTATACATGAGCTTAGTGATGCTCTACTAAACCAGGCTGGTCCAAAGGGCCACACAGGGGCCACAAGTAGAAACCTTCATGGAATCCTGATATAGAGTTAACGTGTTGCCACTTGCTTGTATGCAGTCTTCTTTAACCCAGTAGAAAAACCCTTCCTTACCTGGGGGGAGCGCATACGGTCTGGCCGGAAGGCAATCCTGTAGCTGGTGCAGTACAAGGTGCCATAGACTTCACGGTGGCCATCTTTAAAATACATGCGTTTTCTGACTCTCAGCGACTCTACATGGACATGTTCTCCTGAGGGGAAGAAAGACCGCTTATAAGATAACCCTAGTTTTAAAGTATAACTATAGGCAAACTTTTGTTTCCATTTTGGAGAGGGATTAGAACCCCTGTCAGTTTTTATTGCTGTCTGTGACCCCCATTAAAGAGATTTCCCCCTCTCTATTTCTCCTGTTTACCATTATTATTAAAAGTGAAACTAACAGAAAATCCCAAATTTTGAGTTGTCCCTAGAAAAATAATAGAATGGAAATCTTCCAGTGGGGTGAGGGGGGGTCCCCAAGAGATTCCCTTAATTTGCTGGGAGTTCCTCACTTCCTGTTTGGCTATGGGACAGGAAGTGAAGGGAAATCTTTGCAATGGGACACAGATGGTGAAAAGGAAAACAAATCTGACAGCGGTTATAACCCTCCCTTGCTGTATCCAAAATGAAAATAAATATGTATATGTGTGTGTGTATTGAGATATATATATATATATATATATATATATATATATATATATATATATATATATATATGTATATGTGTGTGTGTGTGTGTTAATAAAAAAATATATATATATGTATGTGTGTAAATAATAATAAAAAAATTATATATATATAGTCACACACACTATAAAGGTGAGCCAGGGTACTTGCTTATAGAGAAAGCATTCCCATAAAGACAATATATAGAATTCCAATAAGAAAGCAGGTGCGCTCCATGAGACTTGCCGCAAGAGGAAGGTTTATTATGGTCAGTGTTTTTCGGTAGAGCATAACTACCTTTCTCAAGACTGTTTGTCTTAAGGGCCAGTTCACGCCTTATTCGCACAGGAATGCAGTCTGCATGTGCGATACCTGTGCTTTCCTCTGCAGTGCGATTTTTGCATCCCATTTGAATGGGCTGCAAATCGCACCAGAACGCACATAACAAAGTGCATGCACTTTTTTTGGTATAAAGCTCCACCAAATCGCATGGCACTGCGATACCAATAGGATCTGATGCTGCAGACATATTGCATGGGGTGCTGTTAACAATGTGTTGACACCCGCAGCAGGTCGCAGAGGCAGTGTGGGAAACGCACGCGGGACTTGCCTTTCCCGTGCTGCATTCTGGTGTGTACTAAGAAAGATGGGCTGCACCCACAGAAAGTGTTTTGCACATTTGTGAGTTGCAGTGCCATTCAGTAGTAACCCCAATGCACTTTGCTAATGAACATGTGCTGCGGTGCACCACGAGGCACAGTAAGACCCCTTTCACACTGGGGCGTTTTTCAGGCATTTTAGCGCTAAAAATAGCGCCTGAAAATCGCTTCCCAAGCCCCCCTAGTTTGAAAGCCCGAGTGCTTTCACCCTGGGGCGATGCGCTTGCAGGACGGGGGAAAAAACGTTCTGCAAGCAACATCTTTGGGGCGGTGCATTAGCAGTGTATACAGCACTCCTCCACCGCCCCTGCCCATTGAAATGAATGGGCAGCGCAGCTGAAGCGCCTGCAAAGCGATTTGGCAGCGCCGCAATACGGGCGCTATTAACCCCTTCTTCGGCCGCTAGCGGCGGTTAAAAGCTCCCAGCTAGCGGCTGAAAAGCGTCACTATAACAGTAGTAAAGCACCGCTAAAACTAACGGCGCTTTACCGCTAACGCCCACACCGCCCCAGTTTGAAAGGGGTCTTACACACACTACCATGCGTTGTGGTGCTGCATTACAAAAAATAGTACATGCATATTTTTTTTTTTTTTTTTGTATGTGTGATCAGATATTAGGCAGTTCTTTAAAGTTGTTAAGCTGGCAAAGGGCAATGCACATGCATTATTGCAGTGCACAGATCTCAACTAGGCCTCTGCAGTCTTCTCTTCTCTAAAGTCATTCAAAGTCCAGAATTTGGAAAGCTTGTCTGAGCGGTCAGAAAATGGGGCGAAGAGCTGAAGTTACATTCGGCAGAGCTCAATGAGGAAAGGCCTGAGAGCTGATTGGAGGAAAGAGACACAACCCCTCCTCTACACAGCACAGCAGCAGGAACAGAGCTGAGGCTGTCAATCACAGACTGTGTGCTAGAGGTCCCCCCCCCCCCCATCACCTTTTTTCTCTTGGTATCAGGAAAACTTGTCAGAAGTGACTCATTCTGATAGTAGAGGAATGAAGCAGCAGACAGAAATGACACTTAGTGCTCTGGATTGGGACAAGTACACGCAATAGAGGGATATGCTTTGTTCATATTTCATGTCTGAGTTTCACAACCATTTTAACATGCGTTGCTGTAAAGCGCTTTATTTATTTTGTTTCCAGCAGTGACACCAGGGACAAAGAAAGGAACCAACACACAGTCGGGGACACCACCAGAGCTGAAGAGTCTCATGGAGGTCGCAGAGCTGGAAGGGAGGGGTAAAGAAACGTGCTGGTGGAGAGGAGAGTATAAAATGTCTTCTATTGCTGGGAATTAAGAGATTTTAACCTTTAAAGACCTGACAGGGTCTCTTTAAGCAATTATTCAGATTGCGGCATCAATTCTGATTGGCTGCTATGGGCACCTCACCCACTTTCTTACAATGCTCTTTACTGACATACATACACACAATAACTGACCCGTTTTATGGAAACCTTTCTCTACAAAGTTCAAACGGCAGCAACATTTCATTTCTTAAAATGCGATCAGATAGCGGCCTCTAAGAGTCAAATGACGCCTTCGCTCAGTTTCCTGTTGTGGTCGTCGGCAGCATTTTCATGACTCAACACTAAACCATCTTTTATCTTCAATATTCAGTGTGCATTCAAAGAGCTTCTGTATTACCCTCTGCAGGTGGATCTGTGGCCTTAAAACAGAAAATTGCGAGCAGGAAGGTTTTTTTTTCTTACACACTATATCTGCAAAAATAAAAGGCTTCTTATCTTCCTCCTCACAATTTTCATCAGACTGTAAATTAAACTGCGCATGCGCAGCTCGGTGTGTAATTCCGGCATCTGCCAGGTGCCGGGATGAATGAACTCCCTTGAACATTTATGGAGGATTTCTGAAGCCTTCCTCCCCAACCAGTAGAAGCGGGGGGGAAAAAATGTCAGTGGTGGCGAGGGGGCTCGCAGCCGACGCATTGCTGGAGTGGAGATGAATTAGTGTCAAGTGAAGATATATCATAAAAAAAGCCCCATCATTGGTGTCAGTGGGATAAAATAAACCCCTTATTGGTGTCACTGGGGAAAAAATAAGCCCCATCATTGATGTCAGTTGAAGAAGAATAAGTCCCATTCTTAGTATCAACGGGGAAAAAACAAAGCCCCATTAGTGATATTAGTGGAGGTTAAAAAAAAAAAAATTCATCATTGGTGAAAGTAGGGTAAAATAAGCCCCATCGTTGGTGTCATTGGGATAACATAAGCCCCATTGTAAGTGTCATTGGCATAATATAAGCCTCATTATTGGTGACAGAGGGATAATATAAGCCCCATTGGGATAATATAACATTTGCCACTGGTGTCAGTGGAAAAAACAAGCCCCATCAATGCACAAGTGGGATAAAATAGGCAGCAATTATTGGAATCGGTGGGATAAAGTAAGTGCCAGCATTGGTATAATATAAACCCCATCATTGGTGTCATTGGAATAATATAAGCCCCATTGTAGGTAACAGCAAGAATCAGTAATAAGCCCCATCATTGGTGCCATATCATTTTTTTGGTGTCAGTGGGATAAAACAACCCCCATCACTGTGTCAGTGGGATAAAGTAAGCCCCATCATTGGTGTCACTGGGATAATATAACCCCCAGCATTGGTGACAGAGGAATAATATAAGCCCTAGTTTTGGTGTCATTGGGATAATATTAGCCCCATCGTTGGTGTCAGAGGAATAAAACAAGCCTTGTCGTATGTGTTGGTGGTAAAACAAAACAAAAAATAAGCCCCAATCATTGAGTCTCAATGTCAGTAGGATAAAATGAGTGCCAGTCCTTGGTGTCAGTGGAAGTAAAATGAAGCCAACATAGGTGATGAGTGGTTCGCTTCCCTGACCACCCATTCCTGCCTCTCAGAAACTGCAGAGGAATCAGTCACGCTTAACAGATGATCCCAAAATGTTGGGTAATTCCTGAGTTTTTGCCATGTCTGTGTGAATGAATGAGACTTGTAATGCTGCTATATACTGCACATCCAGCAGTTTTGTCAAAAAGTGGTCGTAAACCTCAGACATGAAATGTGAACAAAGCATATCCCTCTATAGTGCGTACTTGTCTCTATCCAGAGCACTGATGCTGCGTACACACGGTCGGACTTTTCGGCTGCAAAAGTCAGACAGCCCGTCCGACGGACTTTCAACAGACTTTTGGCGGACTTGCGGCGGACTTTCTAACGAACGGACTTGCCTACATACGATCACACAAAAGTCCGACGGATTCGTACGTGATGACGTACACCGGACTAAAATAAGTAGGTTGATAGCCAGTAGCCAATAGCTGCCCTAGCGTGGGTTTTTGTCCGTCGGACTAGCATACAGACGAGCGGAGTTCTGCGTCCAGCGGAGTTACGACGTAAAGATTTGAAGCATGTTTCAAATCTAAAGTCTGTCAGATTTGCGGCTGGAAAAGTCCGCTGAAAGTCCGGGGAAGCCCACACACGATCGGATTGTCCGCCGGATTTGGTCCGTCGGCGTCCGTCGGACTTTTGTAGATGAAAAGTCCGACCGCGTGTACGGTATCATTTCTGTCCACTGCCTCATTCCTCTGCTATCACCATGAATCTTTTCTGATAAGTTTTCCAGACACCAAGAGAAAAAAGGTGACAGTGGAGGGACCTCCAACTAATTGACAGCCTCAGCTCTGTTCCTGTGTGCTGTGTGAAGAGGGGTGTGTCCCTTCCCTCCGTGTCAGTGTAAATTTTGGCAGCAAATTTCGATTCAGTTTTGGTCTTAAGCCTCGTACACATGATTGGATTTTCCGCAGACAAAACCTCTGACTTTTGTCCGAAGTCGTGTGCCTGGATTTTGTCTTGCATACAAACGGCAAGGAATTGTTGGCCAACAAACACGAACGTAGTGACGTACTATGTGGTTTTTCAGCTCTTTAGCCCCACCCTTTGGGCTCCTTCTGCTAATTTCGTGTTAGTAGAAGTTTGGTGAGTGTTGATTCGCGCTTTTCATTTCGTGCTTTTCATTTCATTTCTGAACGGCCGTTCGTCAACCAGCCATGTTGTGGAATCGGAGGAGATAACGTGTTATTTATTTTTTGCCTTGGAGTTATTGCTTTGACCCAAGTCCAGTCCAGGAACAGGGAGTTTCAGACAACACAATCCGATCGCACTTTTTCCGTCGGGAAAATCCACGACCGTGTGTACAGGGCATAGGTCTTTTGACTAAAATGCCATTTTATTTTTAGTCGTATTTTAGTCTTTTGACTAAAATTCCATTTTAGTTTTAGTCGTATTTTAGTCATCTCAGTTGTTTTAGTCACTCTACTAAAATAGTATTCATTTAGTCGACTAAAATATTTTAGTCGACGAAATTAACGCTGCCTCCAATCAGCTCTCAGAGCTCCCCTCACTGATGTAACTTCAGCTCTCCGCCCCCCCCCCCCCCCCCCCCCGCCCCCCTGCTTTTCAGGGCTGAGAGATCCCATGTATATTCTGCACTTTGAATGAATGTAGGGGAAAGACGGTCACAGATAAACAGGTACAACTTATGTAGGAGGATTTGTTTAATCTCTGTGTATCACCCGAGGCCAGACACTTCACTGGGTACATGGAAAGGGTTTACAACCACTTTAAGGGCTTGCTCACATCACATATGAGCGCACACTGCATCAGTACCCTTGGCAGTACATTGTCAGAAACTCTGCGATTTTTTTTTTTTTTTGGATGACCCCCCCGAATAGAAAAACTCAGTTCAGATATTTAAGAGAAGATTTGGATTGCAGCAGGAAGTTGATATTTCTGCAGAATGTGGAGGTTGAGTCGGGGGGGTTAATATAAACCTGATAAATGATCTGAACGTTTACTGCAGGGCTTCCTGTCTGTACTCACCCGGCAGGCAGTTGAGGGTGACGCTCTGCGCTGTGCGGTCACTTATTTTTGGAGACTTTGAGCTTCTGACCTGCAAGATAAACACGGCACGGGTTACCAATCTCTGATAATGGATATAAATAGTACCGGCTCCAGATGTTCTACAGAGCAGTGCTTCTAGGCATTGTGAACGCCAGGCCAGGAAATGAGGGGAAATCTTCCTAACCGAGACCTAGGCAAACACATATTAACCACTTGCTTACCGGGCACCTAAACCCCCCTCCTGCCCAGACCAATTTTCAGCTTTTAGCGCTGTCACTCTTTGAATGACAATTGCGCGGTCATACAACACTGTACCCAAATGAAATTTTTATCATTTTTTTCCCCACAAATAGAGCTTTTTTTTTTGGTGGTATTTGATCACCTCTGCGGTTTTTATTTTTTGTTAAAAAAATTAAAAAAGATGGATTTTTTTTTTTTAAATACGAAACCGTTTTATATTTTGTTAATAAATTTTTGCAGGTAAACAGGTAATTTTTCTCCTTCATTGATGTACGCTGATGAGGCTTCACTGATGGGCACTGATAGGCTGCACTGATGGGCACCGATAGGCTGCACTGATGGGCACAGATAGGCGGCACTGATGGGCACAGATAGGCTGCAATGATGGGCACTAAGGCTGCAATGATGGGCACTAAGGCTGCACTGATGGGCACTGATAAGGCTGCACTGATGGGCACTGATAAGGCTGCACTGATGGGCACTAATAGGCGGCACTGGTGGGCACTGATGAGGAGGCACTGATGGTTGGCACTGATGGGCGGCACTGAAGGCCATTGATAGGTGGCACTGAAGGGCACTAATAGGTGGCACTGATGGGTGGCAGTGATGGGTACTGATCGGCACTGGTAGGTGACACTGATAGGCAACACTGCTAGGTGGCACTGGTGAGGCACTAATTGGCACCACTGGTGGGAATTGATAGGTGGCACTCGTGGGAATTGATAGGTGGCACTGATTTGTTGGGCTCTGATTGGTGGGCACTGATTCGTGGCACTGGCAGGCGGTACTTGTAGGCACCTATGAGGCGGCTTCGCCTCTCCCTGCTCGGGACCGACGTCCCTTCAACAGAAGCCAGTGATCGGCTTTTTTTTCTCTTCATGCTGTCAGTGTGAGAAGAAAAAAAAAACGATTACCGATCTTCTGTTTACATCACGTGATCATCTGTCATTGGCTGACAGCTGATCACGTGATCATCTCATTGACTCCAGTGATCACAGCGCGCGCCGCGTGCGTCCTTCAGGGGGGCCTGACCAGCTTGCAAAGGGGAGGACGTCTATTGACGCCCTCCCGGCAATGCAGATCCACGCTGTAGCCGTCATTCTGCTATAGCGCGGATCTGAAGGAGTTAAATATGTGGGGGGGGGGTGATTTAGAGGCAAAAAAAAAAAACCCATCGCCTGTGCGTTCAGGGGAGGAGCTTGCATTAAAAATGCTCAAAAGCACCTAGACACACGTTGATGTGCATTGTGTGAATGGAGAAATCTGGTAGATTTCTTTTGTTCAGTCCTGCAGGCTTAAGCCCTGAGCACACGATCAGAAAATCGCACGAAAAATACCGGTTTCGGAGCGATCGTACAATAATCTGATGGTTAGTACAGAGCTTTCGAGAGCCGATCAGGACAGTTCATCCGATATTATTCAATCGGACAGCCACAATTTTTTTTTTTTTTTCGTACGATGCCAGATCATTCGATTTTCGTTTAACCACTTGCTTACAGGGCACTTGCATTCCCTTCCTGCCCAGGCCATTTTTCAGCTTTCAGCGCTGTCGCACTTTGAATGACCATTGCGCGGTCATGCCACACTGTACTCAAACAAATTTTTTAACATTTTCTTCAAACAAATAGAGCTTTCTTTTGGTGGTATTTAATCACTGCTGAGTTTTTTATTTTTTACAAAAAAAGGACCAAACATTTTGAAAAATAAATGTTTTTTACTTTTTTTTCTGTCAGTAAATTTTGTAACTAAGTATTTTTTCGCCTTCACTAATGTGCTCTGATAAGGCGGCACTGATGGGCACTGATAGGCTGAACCAGTGGGAATTGATGAGGTGGCACTTATGGGCACTGATTAGGTGGCACTGATGAGGAGGCACTAATATGCCGCATTTATGGGCACTGCTACGTGGCACTGATAGGTGGCACTGATGGGCACTGTTAGGTGGCACTGATGGGCACTAATAGGTGGCACTGGTGGGCACTGATAGGCGACACTGGTGGGCACTGATGGGCATTGATGGGTGGCACTGATGGGCTACACTGATGGGCATTGATTGACAGCAGTGATGGGCAGCACTGATAGGCGGCACTGATTGCCAGCACTGACATCTCTAATGGGCACTGGTGGGCACTGATTGCTGCCACTGGTGGGCACTGATAGCTGGCATTGGTGGGCAATGGCGGGCACTGATTTGTGACACTATATTGCACTATTGTATTCAGTGCCCTGATTACGTCCCTAGCTGTCCCCTGTGAGGAGATGCTGCTGATCAGCTCTCCTCTCCTCACACTGTCAGTGTGAGGCGAGGAGTGCCGATTACTGGCACTTCCTTGTTTATATGTGACCGGCTGTGATTGGACACAGCCGATCACATGGTTAAAGAGCCGCAGATACGGCTCTTTACAAAGATCAGGGTCGCGCCGTGTCCTAGCAACATGACGCGGCCGCGATCACCGCGCTGCGCGCCCATTCTGGGACGCCATCATATGACGGCGTTCCAGAACAAGAGCTGCACCGCCCCGCCGTCATTTGACGGTGGGCAGGCAGCAAGCAGTTAATCAGTACAGTTGTCATTCAAAAATGCAATACAAATTCACTACAACGCATGTCATCACTTCCGAATTTTTTATTACGTCGTACGAGAATTTTCGTGACTTTAGTAAACTCTACTGGTTCGATCTGAAATTAGCATGCAAAAAACAAAAACGGATGATCATTCGTCCGATAATCTCATCGTGTGTACCAGGCATCACTGAAAAAAAAAAATCTCCCAGCTTTACTCCTCCATATGACAAGTCACATGACTCCTCTCAGGCCCAGACATTGGCCAGACCTCCACACATCTATCAGTCTAAACAGTTGTACTCATTAAAATGTCAGCGCAGTGTAAATAAACTTCCTATTATCCCATCCTGTATATTCATTGCTGAGCTTCTTCTATAAAGCAGACATAGAGACAAATAAATACACATGGAGGATCTGGGGAATGGGGATCAGTGGAGGGAATCCGGAAACTCTGGTTTTGCTCACTCAGCTGCATAAGCAAAATGCTATTTTTTTTAAAGAGGAACTTCATCCGACCTCGCTGAATCGCCGCGATTCTGCCCAGATTCCCAGAGCGCTCTGCAAAAGTGACAATTCGCATCATGCTTGCGAAGGTGCCATTCGTTTTCTATGGCACCTAAACGCGGGTGCGGTTCTGCCACGATTGTCGCATGATGAAAGCTCCTGCTCCATTTTGAACATCGAGCTTAGCGAAATGCGGTTTCCCACGATTGCAGTGCAATTTATCGTGCGACAATTGCAGCAAAACAACCTGAGAAAATCATGCTAAGGTAAAAAAAAGTTGAAAACATGCTAAGGAAAGAAACACGCTAATGGGAAAAACACGCTAAGAAAGAAAAAACACGCTAAGGGAAAAAATGCTAAGGTACAAAAAGCTAAAAATACGCTAAGGAAAAAATGCTAAAAACACGCTAAGGAAAAGACACGCTAAGGAAAAAACACACTAAGGGGCTAAAAACACACTAGTGGAAAAAAAACACTTATGCAGCGTACAGACGGTCGGACTTTTCGACCGGACTTGTCCGACGGACCAAATCCGGCGGACAATTCGATCGTGTGTGGGCTTCCCTAGACCTTCAGCGGACTTTTCCAGTCGCAAATCTGACGGACTTTAGATTTGGAACATGCTTTAAATCTTTACGTCGTAACTCCGCCGGACCCAGAAATCCGCTCATCTGTGTGCTAGTCCGACGGACAAAAACCCACGCTAGGGCAGCTATTGGCTACTGGCTATCAACTTCCTTATTTTAGTCCGGTGTGCGTCATCACGTACGAATCCGTCGGACTTTGGTGTGATCGTGTGTAGGCAAGTACGGTCGTTAGAAAGTCTGTTGAAAGTCCGTCGAAAGTCTGTCGGACGGGCTGTCGGACTTTTGTAGCTGAAAAGTCCGACCGTGTGTATGCGGCATAAGGAAAAAAACACGCTAAGGGAAAGAACACGCTAAGAAAGGAAAAAAAAAACACTAAGGGGCTAAAAATACGCGACGGAAAAAACACGCTAAGGAAAAAAAACACGCTAAGAAAAAAAACGCAATAAAAACACACCAAGGAAAAAAACACGCTAAGAACACGACAAGGAAAACAACACACCAAGAAAAATAGAACACACTAAGGAAAAAAAATGCCTAAAAATACACAGTACACACATTAATAACACGCAAAGGAAAAAAAAAAGCTGAAAACACACGAAGGACCCCATTCACGTCTAGTGCATTTTTTGGTGCGACGTGCATAGAGCACCCTATTCATTTCAATGAGCTGCCCTATGCGTGACAAACAACGGTAAAGTCGCTCATGCAGCTTTTTTGCCACGTTTTATACTGTACTTTCTTTTCACATGGCAAAACGCCTGTTCCCTGCCACGTTTGGAGTGCCATTAACAATGAATGGAACTGCAAATACAACACACATTTTTAGTATGTCGGTAAATGCAGGCAAAAACTCCAGATTTTGTGCACATTTACAAAACACACAGGTATGAATGGAGCCTTGGGGTCGCCCCTCTAAAAAGCGATCCATGGTGGACTTTGGCAGGTGGTGAGGAGGTGATCATAGATCACCATAGCTGGGTATTGTGTGTTAAAACAGCCACTTGTAGTCTCCATTGGAAGCCCATGTGACAGGGTGACAACGTAGAAGCACACTTGGTAGGCAAAAGACTGAGCGTTGTCACCCTATAACAGGAAGTGCCCTGACATACTTCCTGGCAGAATCACAAAATTATTTTAACCACTTTCTGCTCACGGTATAGCCAAAAGACGGCTACAGTGTGGGCTTAGTTTGCCAGTAGGGCATCCATAGACGTCCTCCCGTGATTGCCTGCGTGCCCCCTTCAGACACACCTGATCACAGATCGGGATAAAGGATCCATCACAGCCGCCCTTTACCACGTGATCAGTTGTGTCCAATGACGGCTGATCATGGAAGTAAATAAAAGCCGGTTATCCGCTTTTCTTTCCTCACGCTGACAGCATGAGGAGAGAGGAAGAGAGCCGATAACCAGCTTGTGTTAAAGGGACATTGGCACTAATTATCAGTGCAGTCCCAACAGTGCTCACCAGTGCTGCCAATCAATGCCTCCTCATCAGTGTCACCTATCAGTGCTGCCTATCAGTGCCCATTAGTGCCGCCTCATCAGTACAGCCTCATCAGTGCTGCCTCATCAGTGCCACCTCATCAGTGCCGATCAGTGCCGCCTCATCAGTGCCCACCAGTGCTGCCTCATCAGTGCCACCTCATCAGTGCCCACCAGTGCTGCCTCATCAGTGCCCATCAGTGCAGCCTCATCAGTGCTGCCTCATTAGTGCCCACCAGTGCTGCCTCATCAGTGCTGCCTCATTAGTGTCCATCAGTGCAGCCTCATCAGCGCACATCAGTGAAGGAGAAAAATTGCCTGTTTGCAAAATTTCATAACAAACTATGAAAAATGTTTTCGTTTTTTTTTTTTCAAAATTTTCGGTCTTTTTTTCGTTTTCGTTTAGCAAAAAATAAAAAAACAGCTGTGATTAAATACCACCAAAAGAAAACTCTATTTATGTTAAAAAAAAAAAAAGATAAATATTTTTATATGGGTACAGTGCTGCATGACCGCGCAATTGTCATTCAAAGTGTGACAGCGCTGAGAGCTGGCCTGGGCAGGAAGGGGGTAAAAGTGCCCAGTAAGCAAGCGGTTAAAGAAAGCTGTAGATTATATAATACTGACTTTTGAAATGACATTAACACGTTCCCTGCCACTAACGTATGTCATAGGGTGACAGTAGTGTGTGTGTGGGGGGGGGGGTTTATACACACTCATGTAAATCTGACAAGCCGGCTGTCAGCGTCCCCCCACTGTGCTTCCTGGGTTCCGCCTTCCAACCTAGGGGCCCCGGACCCCCATGGTAGGTACTGCTGGGTAGAAGGGAGGGAGTCCAGAGATATCTCAGGGCAGGATTTCTTATGATAACATAACTGATGTAGTCTCCATCAGAAGCCCCTGTGACAGGGTGACTACACAGAAACATAACTGGTAGACGGGGACAGAGCGTTGTCACCCCCAGAACATGAAGTGACCTTCATTGCAGCATCACCTGGTCCTCTTTAAGGCTCCATTTATATTTGTATGACTCCAAAGTCCTGCGGGTTTGGAGTGCAACTTTGGATGTGACTTGTTGTCCCTCTACAAAGTAGGACCCACTGTTGCATGGAAAACATTCACAACTTTTGAGGGACCCCATTCACACTTGTGCAACTTGTCATGCGACTTTGGACTTTAAGGCTCGGTTCACACTGGGGCGACTTGGGATCCGACTTGTCGCCCCTCAAGTCGCCCCAAGTCGCCCCAGAAAGAGATTCACATGATAGTGAATGGGAGCGTCTTAATAGACACTACTGAAGTCGCTCCGACTTCAGAGCGTACTCCCTGTACTACTTGGATCCGACTTGGTAGGCGACCTGTACCATAGAAATCAATGGAAGTCGCCTCCAAGTCGGATCTCTCTCTAACGACTTTGCAGGGAAAACCCCTCCCTCCCAGAGAGCTGATTGTCCTGTGATTGGCCACAGCCGAAGTCGCCTGTCCTGGAGGCGACTTGAAGTCGCGTTGTAATTTGCTAAAGTCGCGCTGAAGTCGCGTTGAAGTCGCCGTGCAAAGTCGCGTTGAAGTCGTGTTGCCCCTGTGTGAATCGAGCCTACATTCGCACGACAGATTGTTCCACCCTGTTTTTCAATGATGAGCATTCATATATCACAGCGACTTCAAAGGTAGTCCATGCACTACTTCGGTCGCACTTTCATGCAACTGAAGGACCATAGACTTCATTGTTATCCTTCAAAAGTTGCATGAGCCCCCATTCACACTGCCGCGGCTTTGAAATCATTCTACTTCATCCCAACTTCAAAGCCGCACATCAGTGTAATTTGCACTGCCGATTTCATTGCAGACAACAGAACTCTATGCAAGTTGCAATGAAATCTGCAAAAAAGTAGTGCAGGAACCTTTTTCAAAGTCGCTTGCGAGTCGTGGCAGTTTGAACGGTTTCATTGCCGACAATGGGGGTTGCGACTTGTCATGCGATTTGGAACTGTCAAATCACAACAGTGTGAACGAGGGGACCTAAAGTCTTATCTGAATGTTTTACAGTGGATCTGTCTTTGCAGAGGGACAACAAATCACCTTCAAGTTGCACCCATTCAAAGTTGTACTCTAAAGTCGCTGTGACAGGTGTGAATGGAGCGACAAAAGCTGCAGATTGAATGCTTTTGAAACATGTTATAAAGTCCATAGAAGAGGGTGGTGATTGGGTTCCGTCTGCTTTCGTTTCCCATCACAGATTTCTCGTCTGGTAAGACGATCGAAGGGACGGCCAAGCGTTGGCTGAACATGGGCCGGACAGTCTGTGTACGAGTTCTTTCCAGAAATACAGGGTGCGTGACTCACCGCGGCCTCCTGTTCTGAGCGTTGTTTTTACAGAGGTGTGACCGTAGAGACGGGGAGAGCTGCCAACCCTTCCTCTGTTACTGCCAGACTTCCCACCTGACACCGTGTTGTGTACAGCTGTGCGTGCCAACGGTAGCGGAATTCTCTGCCACCTCAGCTGCCACCGTGCCAGTACATGGGATAAACTATAATGAACTCTACAGCTGAGCTCTGGTCTTCCCTTGTATGGGCTCATTTTCTGGGCTGGCGTTGCTTACTCTGATTTCACGGAACACTGTGAGCTTCTCACCGTGTGCATTAGAAGCAGCTGCAAGTTGGATAGAGTCCACCACATTTCCTGGCTGGAGGACGTCCAGCATCTCCCAGCCCTTTCCTCCCCAGTTTGTCTCTGGCCCACCTCTTTCATTCATTGGATTTCAGTCCTTTCAATCATGGAGGATCGGCATCACATGTGGGTGATACCTATGCAAAAGCAGCCTGCCTAGGAACGCCCACTACTCCAGTCTGATACACGCCTATCAAGGCATTTTGATAATTGCATAACTCCTCCCACCAATTACATCAGAGCTGAGGGCTCTTGAGAAGATTGACACACGTCCATCAAGGCATTTTTATATTTGCATAACTCCTCCCATTGATTACATCACAGCTGAGGGCTCTTAAGGAGATTAACACGCCCATCAGGACATTTTGATATTTGTACAACTCCTCCTACTGTTTACAACATAGCAGAGGGTTCTTAAGATTGACACGCCCATCAGGAAATTTTGATATTTACATAACTCCTCCCACTGATTACAACATAGCAGAGGGCTCTTAAGGAGATTAACATGCACATCAGGACATTTTGATATTTGCATAACTCCTCCCACTCTTTACAACATAGCAGAGAGCTCTTAAGATTGACACACGCCCATCAGGACATTTTGATATTTGCATAACTCCTCCCATTGATTACATCACAGCCGAGGGCTCTAGAGAAGATTGACACATGCCCATCAGGACATTTTGATATTTGCATAGCTCCTCCCACTGATTACAACATAGCAGAGGGCTCCCGGGAAGATTGACACCCGCCCATCAAAGCTTTTTGATATTTACATAACTCCTCCCACCGATTACATCAGAACAGAGGGTTTTTGAGAGCATTGACACACGCCCATCAGGACATTTTGATATGTGCATAACTCCTCCCAAAGATCCAGCCTACTTCCTGCATTAGGGCTTGACTTCGACCTGAGAGCACTGAGGCAGGGTGGTGTGATGTTTTCAGGAAGTTTTTCATGTACAGCCCCTCCCACCAGCCATGATCTGCTTGAATTGCATAGAGAAGCACAGAGACCCAGTGATGACGTCACTGGGTCTAAAATAAGACATGTAAGTAAAACACATTTTATTTAAAAATGTCATTAGCATGTTGATGAGGCGAGAGGGAGGATTTTTTAAATAACAAACATGTCATACTTACCTCCTCTGTGCAAGGGTTTTGCACAGAGCCGCCCCGATCCTCCTGTTCTGGGGTCCCCCAGCGGTGCTCCTGGCTCCTCTTCTTCTTGAGTGCCCCCACTGAGAGCCACATTCCTGGGGGCACTCGTGCGGGCACACTCCTGAGTCCTGCTGCTGCGTCCATTGACAAACAGCATGACTCGGCCCCGCCCCCCGACTCCCGTGTCACTGGATTTGATTGACAGCAGCGGGAGTCAATGGCTCCTGCTGCTATCAATCAATCCAATGAGGACCGGAGACAGCGGCTGGAGCTGCTGTGCTCGTCCCCTTCACTGGAAAGACTGAATTCAGGTAAGTAAAATGGGGGCCCTGGGGGGGGGGGGGGGGGGTGTACCATAGAATGCATTCAGGTGAAAAACCCTGAGACTTTACAACTAGTATCTCCTTAAAGTGGAACTTTCATCAGATATGTTTTTCATTTTCAGTGTATGCCTGCTAATAATGTGTCAGTGTCACTTCCAGATATTCATTACCCTTCACTGAGATGACATTACCCACCCTGGCAATGCCTTTCATCTGCCTTATGCTCCAGAATGATGGAGCCATCTTTGTGCGGGTGTCATTCAGGGTCACCATCTACTTCCTGCACTGAGATGTCAGCTCAGGGGAGACACAGTCATGTAAATCCTGGTGCCTCTGCAATTCTTGGGTGACACAGATCAGCCCCTGACCTTCTGACTTGCTACAAAGTTACAGTGTCAAGTATGAGTGATCAATAGGGGGGGGGGGGGGACTGAGGAAATGTTTCCCCCTGCCTGCAGCAGACTGGTAACGTCTCAGAATAGGCAAAGGCACTGATTAGAATTCAAGGA
Source organism: Lithobates septentrionalis (assembly GCA_037952835.1). NCBI lineage: Eukaryota > Metazoa > Chordata > Amphibia > Anura > Ranidae > Lithobates > Lithobates septentrionalis. Next base: position 2,679,895 of record JBBDGP010002273.1, read on the forward strand.
TTGCTTTTTAGTGGTAAAAGGTGAAGCTTCTCCGAAAAAAAAAAAAAAAAGTAGTATACTGTGACTTCATGTGAGGAATTTATTCATGCAGTTATAGCAGAGTCCACTTTAAGTTTTTTTTATATAAGATGTACCCATAAAAATAATCAGCTTAAAGCAAATAATCTTATCAATATGTGTTACTAGTTTATGGCTTAGTGCACCCAAAACGGATATTTCCGGTTTTACTGGATTCTGTACACCCGGTGTGCCCGTTATGAGGGGTTCCCACCATCTCTGTGCTGAGTTCCCGGGTCTGTATACCTGCTGTGCCCATTATGAGGAGTTCCCACCATCCCTATGCTGAGTTCTCAGGTCTGTATACCTGCTGTGCCCATTATGAGGGGCTCCCGCCATCCCTATGCTGAGTTCTCAGGTCTGTATACCTGCTGTGCCCATTATGAGAAGTTCCCACCATCCCTGTGCTGAGTTTCCAGGTCTGTATACCTGCTGTGCCCATTATGAGGAGTTCCCACCATCCCTATGCTGAGTTTCCAGGTCTGTACACCTGCTGTGCCCATTATGAGAAGTTCCCACCATCCCTGTGCTGAGTTTCCAGGTCTGTACACCTGCTGTGCCCATTATGAGGAGTTCCCACCATCCCTATGCTGAGTTTCCAGGTCTGTACACCTGCTGTGCCCATTATGAGGAGTTCCCACCATCCCTATGCTGAGTTTCCAGGTCTGTACACCTGCTGTGCCCATTATGAGGAGTTCCCACCATCCCTATGCTGAGTTTCCAGGTCTGTATACCTGCTGTGCCCATTATGAGGAGTTCCCACCATCCCTGTGCTGAGTTCTCAGGTCTGTATACCTGCTGTGCCCATTATGAGGAGTTCCCACCATCCCTATGCTGAGTTCTCAGGTCTGTATACCTGCTGTGCCCATTATGAGAAGTTCCCACCATCCCTGTGCTGAGTTTCCAGGTCTGTACACCTGCTGTGCCCATTATGAGGAGTTCCCACCATCCCTATGCTGAGTTTCCAGGTCTGTACACCTGCTGTGCCCATTATGAGGAGTTCCCACCATCCCTATGCTGAGTTTCCAGGTCTGTATACCTGCTGTGCCCATTATGAGGAGTTCCCACCATCCCTATGCTGAGTTCTCAGGTCTGTATACCTGCTGTGCCCATTATGAGGGGCTCCCACCATCTCTGTGCTGAGTTCTCAGGTCTGTATACCTGCTGTGCCCATTATGAAGGGTTTCCACCATCTCTGTGCTGAGTTCTCAGGTCTGTACACCTGCTGTGCCCATTATGAGGAGTTCCCACCATCCCTGTGCTGAGCTCCCAGGTCTGTACACCTGCTGTGCCCATTATCAGGGGCATCTGGAATCTTGCTAGGTGCTGAAGGGGACCTATCTTCTTGATCGAAGACTTTCAGTGTTTTAGTAGAAGCAATACACAGCACCACAGAGAAAACCTGCAACCTGCTGATATCGGTGCCCCCTCCGTTATCAACTGCCAACCATAAACTATGACTCCACATAAACACAGAGCCACCTCCTAGTGCCAAGCCCTTCCTAGAATGAGACATTAAAGTCTTCAACTGTCACAGATCTCTGACTTTGATACTGAGGGTCACGTGAACATGAAAGAATCGCGGTCTGACTGTGGGGAGGCGGGGGAAGGGTTGTTTTCTCATTTTTGGAAACAACTTTTTTTTCTTTTTTTTTTTGAGCCACGCCAAAACAAGAACCGAGAAAGTGAACAATATCATAAGAAAGAGGAAGCGGTATTGTCCTGGAGTTCGCAGTACATATGAAAGCAGACACATGGGATGATTGTGGTTGAGGGTTTTGAAAACTGAAGTTTAATCGGCTTATATTTGGCCTTCCCTGGTTCCTCCTTTTTTCCTTCAAATGACATTTTTTTCAATAATCCTTTCCCATTTTCATTGCATACTTTATTTTAGACTTAGAGGTGTCATCACTGGGCCTCTATGCTTCTCTGTGCAATCCAGACAGACCGTGTCTGGTGGGAGGAGCCGGCAGGGGGCTGTACAGAGCTTCCTTAAATGTCCTGGCCACAGCTGATTGGCTCAGGAATGACAGCTGGCGAGCCTAAGCTCGTCGCTACTGCTGACTATTTTCTGACTTTCCTGACCTGCACACTTTCACAGGTCAGTGATGGGAAAGTACAGGAACCAGGAAGTCAGCACAAAAGCCAGGCAATCGGTATTTTCCAAATGCAAAGGCACCCGCTTTATTTTTCTCTAGTTGAAAGGCGCATTACGGATGACTGACAGTTCAGGAGAGGTGACTCAGTGGCAATGTACAGTTTATAGATCTGTAGGTGTGTTCAATGGGTGTGTGTGCTGGTTGCATACCTGAGAGGTCAGGAGGAGTGCGCCCGTATTTACACTTCAAGCACATGATCGCCTCTCTGTCAGGAGAAGCCTTTTACTTTCTCTGTGTCCTCTGTAGAAGTCACATAGCACATTGTTGTCACAGAGATGACAGGTAGCATGAAGTGATCTCTACCTTAAAGTCAACATTTTAGAGTGTGTCCCCTTTAATTGTTAAGGCGCTACACTAAAGAGCAAAGGCCGCCCTGATGGGTGATGTCATATGTGGGTGTGGTCTGGGAATAAAAGGAGATGACCAGAATTAGGAAACCCTTTCTATAGTCGGGTGGCCATTAATGGCCAAAACTTTTCCTGCCTCAATGAATAGAGGGAAGGAGGTTATAGGCTATAAGAACACGAGCATGCTGAGCTTTACTTTAGCAGCAAGATCCTGCATTTAATTTCTCCAGATGATGTAACGTGTACCTGCCTACAAGCATACTTCGATGAAGCAGCCTTTGGTTGCCGCCCAGCATCTCTAGTTGCTAGGATGCAGGCAGATCTTGCTGACTAGAGTCCTACGTTGTTAGGGCATAGATGGCTCCTGCTGCCTAGCATTCTTCATTGCTAGGAGGTAAGTGAGTATGGCCACCTAGAATGCATCATTTCTAGGACCCGGGTGACTGTTGTTGCCCAGTGTCCTTTGTTGCTAAGATGCAGGAGGCTATTGCTGTCCAGTATCCTTAGTTGCTAGGATGCAGGCAGATCTTGCTGCCTAGAGTCCTATGTTGTTAGGACATATAGATGGTTCCTGCTGCCTAGCATCATTCCTTGCTAGGACTTAAATGGCTATTGCCACCTAGCGTGAGATATTTCTAGGATGCAGGCAACTATTGTTGCACAGTGTCCTTAGTTGCTAGGATGCAGGCAGATGTTGCTGCCTAGAGTCCTTTGTTGTTAGGACATAAATGGCTCCTGCTGCCTAGAATCCTTCATTGCTAGGATGTAAGTGGCTATAGCCACCTAGCATGCATCATTTCTAGGACCCGGGTGACTATTGTTACCCAGTGTCCTTAGTTGCTAGGATGCAGGAGGTTATTGCTGTCCAGTGTCCTTATTTGCTAGGATGCAGGCAGATCTTGCAGCCCAGAGCCCTATGTCGTTAGGATGCAGATAGCTCCTGCCTAGCATCCTTCATTGCTGGGACTCAAGTGGCTATTGCCATCTAGTGCGCATCATTTGTAGAACACAGGTGACTATTGTTGTACAGTGTCTGTAGTTGCTAGGATGCAGGCGGCTATTGCTGTCCAGCGTCCTTAGTTGCTAGCATGGAACAAGATCTTCCCTTTTAGCATCCATTTTCCAAATGCAGTGGCATCTAGCATATTATTCTCCTGTGAGGTTTACTGGAAAGACGCATTAAGGTTTAGTGACAGTTCAGGTGACTCGGTGACAATATACAGTTTATATATCTGTAGGTGTGTTTGATGATCGGCTTCTGACCCCTAGTATCATTTGTTGCTACGACTTAAGTGTCTATTACTGCATAGTGTTCTTTGTTGCTAGGATGCAGGCAGATCCTGTCACCTAGCATCCTTTTTGCAGCTGTTGCCACCCAGAATCCTTTGTTGTTAGGACGCAGGTAGCTCAGTGTCCTTTGTTGTAAGGATGCAGGCGGCTATTAATACCCAGTATCCTTTGTTGCTGAGACAAAGTCAGATGTTGCTGTCTAGCCTCCTTTGTTGCTAGGACACATGCGACTATTGCCACCCAGCATCCATAGTGTCTTTAGTTAAGATGCAAGCGGATTTTGCTGCCTAGCATCCTTCATTGCTAGGAAGCATGCGATTCCTGCCACCTAGCAACTTTTTTGCAGCTGCTGCCACCCAATGTCTTTTTTTTGCTAGAATGAAGGTGACTATTGTCGCTTAGTGTCCTTTGTTGCTGGGACGCAGGTTGCTATTGATACCCAGTGTTCTTTTTTTGCTGAGACGCAGGCAGATGTTGCCATCTAGCGTCCTTCATTGCTAGGACACACGCGACTACTGCCGCCCAGCATCCATAGTGTCTTTAGTTAAGATGCAGGCAGATCTTGCTGCCTGGCATCCTTCGTTGCTAGGAAAGAGGCGGCTCTTGCCACCTAGCATCCTTTTTTTGCAGCTGTTGAAACCTACCATCCTTTATTGCTGGGAAGCAGGAGACTATTGCCATCCAGTGTCCTTTGTTGCTATAACGCAGGCGGCTATTGAAAACCCAGCAACCCAGCTGTTGCCACCCAGTGTCTTTTGTTGCTGAGACACAAGCAGATGTTGCAGCCTAGCGTCCTTCGTTGCTAGGACATGCACGACTATTGCTGCACAGCGTCCTTAGTGTCTTTAGTTAAGATGCAGGCAGATCTTGCTGCCTGGCATCTTTCGTTGCTAGGAAAAAGGCGGCTCTTGCCACCTAGCATCCTTTTTTTGCAGCTGTTGAAACCTACCACCCTTTATTGCTGGGACACAGGTGACTATCGCCACCCGGCGTTCTTAGATGCTAGGATGCAGGTAGAACTCGCTGCTTAGAATCCATCATTGCTAGGATGCAGGTGGCTCCTGCTGCCTAGAATCCATCATTGCTAGGATGCAGGTGGCTCCTGCTGCCTAGAATCCATCATTGCTAGGATGCAGGTGGCTCCTGCTGCCTAGCATCTTTTATTGATAGAGGTCAAGTAGCTATTGCCATCTGGCATCTCTCATTGCTAAGATGCAGGTAGCTCCTTCGACATAATCATAGAGTTACAGATAAACCAGTATGTTGGGAGGTCACACAATTTACACACAAGCTACTTTAGCTTCTGTCTTGGTGAAATAAAAATTGCTCCCTCCTAATCCCACAATCTGCGCTCTACACTTAACCCGTTCTCCACCAGCCCAGCCCAGCCTCACACATCGCAAGCCAAGAGGAAGGGCAAAGTAAAGGGTTAACCAGGAGCCCCTGCAGACATTTCCCGCTGAGGATTACAAGGGGGGGGGGATTCCGGCCCCAAATGGCGTCTGCAACAAACCATTTCTTAATGAGGGATTACGCAAAAAAAATATCATCTAATGACCCCCTCCCTGCGACACCCGCCCCGTCCGCTGGGAACTCAGCTCATACACAACTAGGGTTGTCATACTTTTTTCCATTGCGCTGATTTTCTGTATCATCAAAAAAATATTTTAAAAGCATCCACTACCAAAACATTTTTTTATTGTTTTAGATACATTGGCGATGAGTAAGAACCTCTGTTGGGCTTCTATAGCTGTCACCCTCTCTATTTTAAGTTTACACAATAGTGTTGCAAAACACTCATACGGTTTTGTACCCAAGTATCCAAGTAGCTCAATAATCTTGTTATAACAAATACAGTATATCAACAGCAAAATAAAGTGGTAACAATGTATCAAACCTGTGATCCATGCATTATTGCTATCCCCAGCCTTGTAACCGACCCTCCAGCCCCTAGCCCACCAGGCAGTATTAAGGCTTATGCATGCGTGCGTATGAGTTTACGTCGGATCTTGCTGACAGCTCCTGCCACCTATCTTCCTCTGCTGTTAGGATGCAGGTGGTCCTTGCTGCCTAGCGTCCTTTGTTGGTAGGATGCAGGTGGCTTCTGGTGCCCTATCGTCCTTTGTTGCTAAGAAGCAGGTGACTCTTGTTGCCTAGCGTCCTTCATTTTTAGGAAGTAGCTGGTTACTTCCACCCAGCATCATGTATTGCTAAGACGCAGGCAACTTCTGCCACCTATTTATCTTTGTTGGTAGGATTCAGGCGGCCTCTGGTGCCTAGCGTCCTTTGTTGCTAAGAAGCAGGTGACTCTTGTTACCTAGCGGCCTTCATTTTTAGGAAGTAGCTGGTTACTTCCACCCAGCATCCTGTATTGCTAAGACGCAGGCAACTTCTGCCACCCATTTTCCTTTGTTGGTAGGATGCAGGCGGCCTCTGGTGGCTAGCGTCCTTTGTTGCTAAGAAGCAGGTGACTCTTGTTACCTAGCGTCCTTCATTTTTAGGAAGTAGCTGGTTACTTCCACCCAGCATCCTGTATTGCTAAGACGCAGGCAACTTCTGCCACCTAATTTCCTTTGTTGGTAGGATGCAGGTGTCTTCTGGTGCCCTAGCGTCCTTTGTTGCTAAGAAGCAGGTGACTCTTGTTGCCTAGCGTCCTTCATTTTTAGGAAGTAGCTGGTTACTTCCACCCAGCATCCTGTATTGCTAAGACGCAGGCAACTTCTGCCACCTAATTTCCTTTGTTGCTAGGATGCAGGTGGCTTCTGGTGCCCTAGCGTCCTTTGTTGCTAAGAAGCAGGTGACTCTTGTTGCCTAGCGTCCTTCATTTTTAGGAAGTAGCTGGTTACTTCCACCCAGCATCCTGTATTGCTAAGACGCAGGCAACTCCTGCCACCTATTTTACTTTGTTGCTAGGATGCAGGCAGCCTCTGATGCCTAGAGTCCTTTGTTGCTAAGAAGCAGGTGACTCTTGTTGCCTAGCGTCCTTCATTTTTAGGAAGTAGCTGGTTACTTCCACCCAGCATCCTGTATTGCTAAGACGCAGGCAACTCCTGCCACCTATTTTACTTTGTTGCTAGGATGCATGCGGCCTCTGGTGCCTAGTGTCCTTTGTTGCTAAGAAGCAGGTGACTCTTGTTGCCTAGCGTCCTTCATTTTTTAGGATGTAGGTGGCTCCTGCCACCCAGAATCCTGTGTTTCTAAGATACAGGTGGCTCTTGCCCCCTATTCTCCTTTTTTGCTAGGATGCAGGTGACTCCTGTCGCCTATTGTCCTTTGCTGTGAGGAAGCAGGCGGCACCGTTCACTTAGCGTCCTTTGTTGCTAGGATACAGACAGCTCCAGCAGCCTAGTAGCTTTCGTTGCTGGCACGCTGGTGGTTCTAATCCCTACTCCTTCCAAAACTGAATGCATATGTTTTTAGGTTCACCTGTTGTGAACAGACTTTTTAAAGACATTTGTAAAACTTGTCTTAACCTTTACATACATGAGCAATTTAGCTTATTTTTGTAAAGGTCCTAATTGTTATCCTGCTGCATCAATTTTGTAATGCCCCATATATGTCTTTGCTACCTAACAGCCGTCCAAGTGTGGAGTGTTAAATCCATGCAGAAGAAAAACGTGTTGCCTATAGTTCAGTTCTACTTTAAGTTTCGGTCCGAGCAAATTGCACCGCAAAACGCGCGGTAAAAACTGCGTAAAGCTTGTCATCCAGAAAGGAGCAGGAGTTTCTTTAGGGTGGCAAACGCACATAGGGCAGCCCATTGAAGTGAATGGGCTGCCCTATGTGGGACACGTATTTCTGCCTGTAAATTGCGCTCTAAAAATCACGAGGTTTGAACAGGACCAGATGGGGCATATAGGCCCACGCATACTGCAGCTTAAAAAACGCCTGCTTTACAGGTGTTGGAACTTTTTTTTCTGCCTCTAAATGCCCCTCTGTGTTAGCCTAGGTGTCCATACACACATAGACCTTTACGGGACTTTAGAGGCAGAAAAAGAAAAACCCACCAAAGTCGTGTTCAGGAGAAGAGCTTTTGAGCATAAAAAGAAACGCACATAAACGTGCTTTAACGCTGGCACGTTTATGCACGTTCATGCGTTAATACATGCTAATGGCCAGAATAAATTAACATTCGGTCCAATAGAATTTATTAATACCAAACGCTTGAACGTGCATAAATGACCGTGCATGCAAAACGGGGCTTTTTAATGCAATTTTTCTGCTGCTAAAATCCTGTAGAAGAAAAGGCACCAGAGAGAATGCAATGGGGGTTATTTACTAAAGGAAAATCCACTTTGCACTGAAAGTACACTTGGAAGTAAAGTCGCTGTAGATCCGCTGTAGATTTCAGATCGATCCCTTATGCCGCGTACACACGGTCGGACTTTTCGTCTACAAAAGTCAGACAGCCTGTCCGACAGACTTCCGGCAGACTTTTGGCGGACTTTCGACGGACTTGCGGCGGACTTTCTAACGAACAGACTTGCCTACACACGATCACACAAAAGTCCATCGAATTCTTACGTGATGACGTACACCGGACTAAAATAAGGAAGTTCATAGCCAGTAGCCAATAGGTGCCCTAGCGTGGCTTTTTGTCCGTCGGACTAGCACACAGACGAGCGGATTTCGGGGTCCGTCGTAGTTACGAAGTAAAGATTTGAAGCATGTTTCAAATCTAAAGTTCGTCGGATTTGAGGCTAAAAAAGTATGTTGAAAGTCCGGAGAAGCCCACACACGATCGGATTACCAGCCAGCTTTAGTCCGTCAGCGTCCGTTGGACTTTTGTAGACGAAAAGTACGACCGTGTGTACGCGGCATTAGATTTAGAGCAACTGCACTTTCAAGTGCACTTGCAGTGCAAAGTGGATTTGCCTTTCGTAAATAACCCCCAATGTGTATGTGTTCATAAAGGCCTTCATTTTGACACATTCAGCCAAACCAAAATTAAGAGGGTGACTTCACAGAGTGGATTGTGGAAGTCATATTATTCCATAGCCCAGTGTGTTGAATGTAGACGAATCACATGAAACTCAGCAAGTCCAGCCAAAGAAAACATTTCCCCCAAATCACTGCATTACATAATACAAGTTATATAACATTCTTATATATATATATATATATATATATATATATATATATATATATATATATACATATTAATATACATGTCTCTCTATGCCTGCTGTTCCAAGTCTCTCTCTCTCTTCCTCTTTCTCTCTCCCCTCTCTTCCACTCCCTCCCTCTCTCTCACTTGTTATTTCTTCCTATTTTTCTCTTCCCCCCCCCCTCTCTCCATCTATCTGTCTTCCTCTCACCCCCTCTGTTCCTCTCTCTCTCCCCCCCCCCCCCCCCCTCTCTACCTCTCTACCCTCTCTCTTCCTATCTCTCTCTCTCTCTCTCTTTCTCTCTTCCTCTCTCTCCCCCTCTTCCTCTCTCTCCCCCTCTTCCTCTCTCTCCCTCTTCCTCTCTCTCCCCCCTCTCTCTTCCTCTCTCTCCCCCTTCTCTCTCTTCTTCTCTCTCCCCCTCTCTCCCTGTCTCTCCCCCCTCTTTCCCCCCTCTCTCTTCCTATCTCCCCCACCCTCTCTTCTTCTCTCTCCCCCTCTCTTTTCCTCACTCTCTCTTTCTCCCCCCTCTTTCCCCCCTCTCTCTTCCTATCTCCCCCACCCTCTCTTCTTCTCTCTCCCCCTCTCTTTTCCTCACTCTCTCTTTCTCCCCCCTCTTTCTCTCTTCCTCTCTTTCACCCCTATTCCTCTCTCCCCCTCTTCTTCTCTCTCCCTCTTCCTCTTTCCCCCTCTTCTTTTCTCTCCATCTTTCTCGCGCTTCCTTTCTTCCTTTCTCCCTCTCTCCCCATCTTTCTCTTTCTCCCCCCCCCCTCCGTCTCTCTTTCTTCTTCTCTCTCTTGCTCATTCTTCCTCTCTCCCACTTCTCCCTCTCTCTTCCTAACTCCCTCTTTCTCCCCCTCTTCCTTTCTCTCTCCCTCTCCCTTTCTCTCTCTCTTCCTCTCTCTTTCTCTCCTTTCTTCATCTTTCTTGCTCTCGCTCTCTCTCTCCTTCTCTCTCTCTCCTTCTCTCTCTCTTCCCCCCTCTCACTGCCTCTCTCTCCATTCTTCCCCTCTCTCTTCCTCTCTCTCTCTTCCTTCCCCCCTCCATCTCTCTTTCTTATTCTCTCTCTCTCTCTCCCCCCCCCCCCTCTCTCTCTCTCTCTCTCTCTCTCTCTTCCTTTCTCCCCTTTCTTCCTCTCTCCCCATCTCTCTCCATCTCTCTCTCTTCCTCCCTCTCCATCTCTCTCTCTCCTTTCATTCTCCCCTCTCTCTCCCCTTCTCTCTTTCTCTCTCTCTCTCCTTTCCTCCTCTCTCTCTTCCTCTCTTCTTTTTCCTCTCTCTCTCTTCCGCTCTCTCTCTGTTCTTTCTTTTTTCTCCTTTCTTCCTCTCTCTCCATCTCTCTCTCTCTTCCTCCCTCTCCTTTCCTCTCTCTCTCTCTCTCTCTCTCCTCTCTCTCTCTCTCTCTCTCTCTCCTCCTCTCAAAATTTTGTTACACTTTTTTTTCTCACTGAATCTTTATATCACATAGGGCACCAAAACTCCCCTATGTGATACAATTTTGTTGTGACTGGTTCTCTTTATTAAGACATCAGGGGGTGTATAAGACCCCTGATGTCTCACCTGCCCTCCATAGAAGCTAAAGAAGTGCACAGCCGTCCCGGAAGTGATATAATACATGTTGTTTCTGGGTTCTTACTGGTTAGGGGAGATCAGCAAATGGAAATTCACTGGTCTCCCTCCTGTCTTCCCAGCAGTACTGGGGTATAACAAAGGATGAAAAAAAGCAAAATGTATTTTTAAAAATGCAGTTGTTTATGATTTGCAGACATCAAGATCTTTATTTTATTTATTTAGGGAATAGTTACAAAAAAAGGGTTATTGTATCATCAGCTGAAAGTTAGTAAAACATTATACAACTTGATTACTTAGGATTTCATGGTTATTGTAAACGAGTCATCAATTACTTCATAAGACGTTTTAGATTACTCCCTACAAATAGGATTTATGAAGGTGTCAGGCCACATTCACAGGGCTGTAAGAACGTTACTAATGTTAATACATGTGTTTTCTAGGAGAAAAGTTCCCTATGTAATGATCAGTAAAATACTTGCATATAGATGCGTTAAAACGCGTAAAGACGCGCATGCTTACATACATTTATATGCGTAAGCGGATCTATCAATATAATATAATTAGAGAAAAAAATGGTGGAGACCAAGGCCTCAAGCCCTCATTCACACATTCGAATATACAAGTGTTTTTCAATTACGGATCTGAACGCAGCTCCATTGTTTTCATTGGAGCCAATTACACAGGTGCGTAAACATGAGCTGCTTTCAGGCCAGTAACACAGAATGCAAAAACCTGTACACTTTACGCATACGTTTATAAGCGCATAAATTAAGTCGCAACAACAGGAAAAATAAAGTATAAAAAAAAATAATTATGTAAAGTACACAGGGCCACCATCAGAGGGGAACAGCCCATACACAAGTAGGGGGCCCAGGCGTCCCAAGGGGCCCGGGTTCCAACCAAGCAGTTGTTGCTGGGTCCAAACCCCCCCTTTTCGAGCGCCCTGCCCAGTCAGCGCCCCTGATGCCACAGCCGCGCCGCTCAGCAACAGCACAGGCTGTGCAGCAATCAGAGCTGTCCCTAAATGTACAGTGGCTGACAGCTTCCACCGCCCGCTGTTTCTCCTCCAAACCTATCTGGATCAAGTGCCCAGCCTTCCAGCTTCCACCTGTCCTGTAGTCGAGTGCTGCAATGAGAAGGAGCGGATTCTGATGTAAGCTGGGGTCTTCACAATACTCCCTCCTCCCCTTCCCCTACCCCAACTATTCTCTTAAACCTCTCCACTGTCCTTACCCCATTCTGGTCTTTCCTTCTAACACTGGGGACCCTATTGAAAGGTAATGGACGCTAGGGACCCTTTTATACAAGGGGATTTGGAGACCCTGATGTGAGGTTTCTTTAGCGACCCTGATGTATGGTGGGGTTTAGGGACTCTGATGTAAGGGGGGACTTTGGGATCCTAATGTAAGGGGAGACTTTGAGGACCCTAATGAAAGTGGGATCTCTGATGTAAGGTGCGAACTCTGGGGACCCCGGTCTAAGGAGAGGGAACTCTGGGGACCCTAATCTAAGGAGAGGGAATTCTGGGGACTCTGATCTAAGTAGAGGGAACTCTGGGGACCCCGATCTAAGGAGAGGGAACTCTGGGGACCCCGATCTAAGGAGAGGGAACTCTGGGGACCCCGATCTAAGGAGAGGGAACTCTGGGGACCCCGATCTAAGAAGAGGGAACTCTGAGGACCCCGATCTAAGGAGAGGGAACTCTGGGGACATTAATGGAAAGGATTGGGGAACCTGGGGACCGTAATATAAGGGGGGGGGGACCTTGGAAACCCTAATAAAAGGGGTAAACTCTGATGTGAGGGGGTCAGGCCTTGGGGCCCAGGCCTAAAGCTGTGTAAGGGGCCCCAAGATTTCTGATGACTGCCTGTACATGTGCATATGCATCGTTACACGTTTGAATGCATCTATGCATAAGTATTTTACTGATCAATTTGCTGGAACTTTTCTCATAGAAAACACATGTAATAACATCGGTAACATGTTTACAGCCATGTGATTAGGGCCTAAAGCTGACATAGATGGTGCGATTTTCTTTTCTGCAAACCGCTTGATTCCCCTATCAAAACACTCCCCTGCCGGGAGAACACCATGATTATTGCCAAAGGCTATACCTGCTGGCAGTAATTGCATTAAAAATCTGACAGGCTGGTTGCACCCAAGTCGATTGATGGATCAACTTGGGTGCATTCAGCCTGTCCATACATGGTTCAAAATTTTGTCCAGTCCCTGCTGAACCGGCCGAGATTTGAACCAACTATGGCTGGTTTTAGTCTCCACCATTGTTTGCTAAAATGATAATATACTGATAGATCTGTATCCCGTATATATGGAGTCATATATGTGCATACTTTGCAGTAAAATCCTGACAGAGATTCTAGACCTTCCCCACTCTATATCTAAAATATAAAAGGTTTGGACATTTAGATACATTTTATATACACTAGTATGTCCTAAGGCTAAATTTAGACGTGTTGTTGGGGGGCATTATTAAAATGTGGTTTTAGCGCCCCCAACTGCCCCCTTCATTCTTAAGCTGCAATGACAGCGAATGGGGTGTTCATATGCCAACATATTGCGGGCGGCGAAACCAATTCAAGTAAATCTGGAAGTGCAGCCAACACTCTGCAATGCATGTGACCGAGCGTCACAACCCAGCTCAAACATTTGACCAATCCCTATGGGAAATGGTATAACTTTAAGGCTCACCATACACGGTACTAACAGTACGATCTCTGTACAATCTCCTTAAAGCTCCATTTGCATCTAAGCATTCCATGAACACACGCGAAAACACTTGTTGCACTTCTTGCAATTTATTGTTAATGGCTCCCCAGTTTTGCGCTACTCTTTTTTTTTTTTTTTTTTTATAGAACTTTTTTAAAATGTCACAAGTGACATCTCATTCAGTTCTATTGGTCACAGCGTGGTGTGAGGTGGTGGGTTGCGTCGCAACACACTGCATTCAGCGTTGAAAAAAAATGTTCTGCATGCTGTACTTTTTTCATGAGCACACCACTACAACTTGGTGGTATGAACTGGCCTCATGGGGAACAAGGCTTCTTGCCGTGTCTTGTGTTGGGAATGTGCTGGGCACCTTGTCTTCGTCTTGTCTTATGTTGGGGCTGCGCTGGGGGGCCTTGTCTTACTTTGGCATGCACTGGGCACCTTGTCTGAAGTTGAGACTGCACCGGGCACCTTGCTGTACATTAGGACTGTGCTGGGCACCTTGTTCTACATTGGGAGTGCTTTGGGCACTCTGTCTTACGTTGGGGCTGTGATGGGCACCTTGCCTTATGCTGGGACTGCACTGGGCACCTTGTCTTATGTTGGGACTGCACTGGGCGCCTTGTCTTACATTGAGACTGCACTGGGCACCTTGTCTTATGTTGAGACTGCACTGGGCACCTTGTCTTATGTTGGGACTGCACTGGCACCTTGTTCTACATTGGGACTGCAATGGGCACCTTGTCTTACATTGGGACTGCGATGGGCACCTTGTCTTATGTCGGGACTGCGCTGGGCACCTTGTCTTGCATTGGGACGGCACTGGGTGCCTTGTCTTATGTTAGGATTGGGCTGGTCACCTTGTCTTTTACGTTGGGATTGCACTGGGTGCCTTGTATCCCACTATGACTGCGCTGGGCGCTTTGCCCTACACTGGAACTGTGGTGGCCATCTTGTTTATGCCTCTTATATATTGGGACTACGTTGGGCACCTTGTCTTGTGTTGAGATGGCACTGGGCGCCTTATCTTACATTGCGATTGTGCTGGGCACCTTGTTCTAAGCTGGGACTGCTCTGGACACCTTGTCTATGCCTTGTTCTACATTGGGACTACACTGGGCACCTTATCTTACATTAGGACTGCGCTAGGCACCCTTGCCCTGGGACTGCACTGGGCATCTTGTCCTACACTGGGACTGCACTGGGCACCGTGTGTTTGCCTTGCCTTACATTGGTACTGCACTGGGCACCTTGTCTTACGTTAGGACTGCGCTGGGCACCTTTTCTTACCCTGGGACTGCGCTGGGCATCTGGGACTGCACTGGGCACCTTGTGTTTGCCTTGCCTTACATTGGTACTGCACTGGGCACCTTGTCTTACATTAGAACTGCGCTGGGCACCTTTTCTTACCCTGGGACTGCGCTGGGCATCTGGGACTGCACTGGGCACCTTGTGTTTGCCTTGCCTTACATTGGTACTGCACTGGGCACCTTGTCTTACGTTAGGACTGTGCTGGGCACCTTTTCTTACCCTGGGACTGCGCTGGGCATCTGGGACTGCACTGGGCACCTTGTGTTTGCCTTGCCTTACATTGGGACTGCACTGGGCGACTTATCTTACATTGGGATTGTGCTGGGCACCTTGTCCTATGCTGGGACAGCTCTGGGCACCTTTTCTATGCCTTGTTCTACATTGGCACTGCACTGGTCACCTTGTGTTTTGCCTGGTCTCACATTAGGACTGCATCGGGCGCCTTGTCGTACGTTAGGACTGTGCTGGGCACCTTGTCCTTGCCTCGTCTTGTGTTAAGACTGTGCCAAGTGCCTTGTCTTACATTGGGACTGCTCTGGACACCTTAACTGTGCCTGGTCTTATGACTGATCTTGTCTTGTTTTGGGACTGCGCTAACCACCTTGTCCTGCTTGGGACCACCCAGGGCAATACCAATGCAAGTGGTGTGAAGGAGCCCCCAAAGTTTGCAGACAAGCAACACAATCATTTACTAGACGGACTTGAACTTAGAGCTAAGAATAACATAGGCGTACAGTGAGCAGTAGATTTTGTTAGGCGTCTCTACACAGCGGACCCGAAAGAGGGGCAGCTGCTACGGTAGAGGGGGGGGGGGGGGCGGTTGCCTCCAATTTATTTCGGAATGTGATCAGCGGCTCTTTTACATAATAGAGCTTCTCTTTCGGCTCGGTGAGCCCTTACGCAAACTGTCCCAGGTCACAAACCAACGAAGAGATATATATATAAGGAAGGGACTTACCATGATCTCTCGGGGGTCCTGCTTGAGGGTGAAGGTGGTCTTGGGTCTGGGCAGCATGGTGCCAGCTTTGGAGATCTGTAGGCAGGACAGAGCTGTATAAACAGGCAGAGTCAGCCTCTTTCTGCTGTTGCAGCTTCCATGGTGACAGTATAAAGAGGACTTTGTTCTGCTGCTGTGCGGAGAATAGTCCTGGGAAGGGGCTGGGGACAGTTAGTCACCCCAAACAGCAGTGAGAAGCCTACAGCAGGCAGTGGAGAGTGTTGTGTTGCTGGGATTCCCGTTGATAGAAAAGGGGGGGGGGGGGAGGTTACAGCCTCCCTCCCCTGCGTCTGCTTTTCAGTCTCATTGCCATAGTGAAACTGACACTGTAACTATGCGCTCCAAACTCTTAAAGGGGAACTTTCTGTGCTTTCCATCGCTTAAAATGGAACTTAGCCCTAAGCTAAAAAAACAAACAAAAAAGACTTGCGAACAGGAAGGATTTTTATTGCAAAATAGATGTATTGTCTGCAATAAAGGCTTATTACAAGGCGCTTCAAGCTGGCCGTACGTGGTTAGATTTTAATTCCAACGTTCGTACGGAAATGGAAAAAACGTTTTTTGTCCAAACTATTGTTGAGTTAATTAATTTAGTTCAAAATTCCCTTAAACTTTCTGCCAGACCTGCCATTTGAATAAAATCCTAGGCGTAGTACACATAGTTTATTGCAATAGGTGCAACTCTTTCCGAACGAAAACCACATTCACAATTAGGGCTCATTCACATGGGTAGCCCGGGGGCGGTCAGAAGTAGGTGGTGGAGCCCTGGTTTTACCCCCCCCTTAACCACTTCTGATCCGGGCCAATTCTGACATTCCTCTCCTATATGTAAACAACATAACTTTTTTTTTTTTTGCTAGAAAACAACTCAGAACCCATAAAACATAATACATTTTTTTAAACAGGTGCCCTACAGAATAAATGGTGGGTGTTACTTACTTATTTTTATATTACACGATATTTGTGCTGCGATTTTTCAAATGCAAATTTTTTGGAACAAATACATTTGAGTTTGAAAGCGGTAGTAAACTGCATAAACAAAAAAAAAAGCCCTGGGAGGTTTAATCATAATGTGCTAGTATGCATCGCATGCTATTATTTTATGACAGACTTACCTGAAAACGAAGCCCTGCAGCGGCGGACAGTCACCGCTGAAGGCGCTGCCTTCTTCACCTGGCCTTCCTTCCGGGTTCGCGGGCTTCGGTGATATGAATAGCCAAACCGGCGATGACGTCACTCCCACGAAGGAGTCGCTGTTTATGACAAGGCTCTGAAGGAATGGGATGGGTATGCCATTCCTTCAGAGCGCATGCGCCGGTGACATCACCGGCTGCATCTAAAGTAAATATTTCCTAAATGGTGCACGTTTAGAAGATATTTACTATACTTCTAGGTAAGCCTAGGCTAGGTAGCTTATAGGCTTACCTATAGGAGAAAATCATACAAGGGAGTTTACTCCCACTTTAATGCACAAAAACACAATATATAACCCAATTTTTGGGTAAAATATAAAAGATGATGTTATGTTGAGTAAATAGATACCAAACATGTCACTCTTTAAATTGCGCACAGCCGTGGAACAGCACCAAACTACGGTACCTAAAAATCTCCATAGGCGACGCTTTAAAAGCCTTTACAGGTTACCAGTTTAGAGTGACAAAGGACACAGGAGGTCTGCAGCTAGAATTGCTGCTCTCACTCTGACATTCGAGGTCACACCTCACACGTGTGGTGCAATTGCTGTTTACATATGCATGCAAGACTGACGCACGCATTCAAATTTGCGCACAACCACGGGGGGATGGAGGTGCTTTTACAAAAATGTATTATTGATTCTATTTACGTCTTTTATGCTGTCTCTTTAATTTTTTTTAATCACTTTTACGGCCATCTCAAGTGGTGAGCAATATCCCCTGCAATAGCATGGGCTGTGACAGGTCCTCTTTATGGAGAGGTCTGGGGTCTATTAGACCCCAGATCTCTCATCTGCTCTCGAAAAGCATCTGATCAAACTGATGGTGTAATCAGATGCTTTTACAAGCCACTAACCATTTGTAAACAACAAACCTAAACCGGAAGTGAGAAAATCTTGTCGCTTCCGGTTTATGATGTCACACAGTGGGAGGAACAACATCAGTTCCTCTCACTGTGTCCCAGGAACCAGATGCCGCTGCTGGTTGCATCCTTACCAATCGCTCAAGAGAGCCTGATAAAGGCAAAGGCAGGAGAGGTGTGGGACCCACTTCCACCCCCTGTAAAAGTAATCCAGCGGCTGTATAGCTGCTTGGATTACTTATACAGTGAAGGCAATCTAAATCTAAATAGACCCCAAAATGTATTCAGGTGAATTATACCTTGCTAGGACAAGTTGGGCCTTCCTCTGGTGGTAAATGTTAGTGAATATCTAAACGACATGTAGATACCAACTATTTGTGTTGCATCCGTGTTGGGTCCCAGAAACAGTGGTGCACATTTTGCCTTCAGAGAGGGCAATCAATTGTGTGATCACTGTGATTGGGTGATGATGTGATTGGGTGCCCATTCTACTGCCTCCCGATCGCCACTCTGATCCAAAGCTGTTAGTGACAGTGCGGTCACTTACAGTATATGCCGATGGCTAATGGGAATTGGTTTAATATGCCATTCACTTTTGGCCTCCAGGTCGCAAAAAGGAAACTGGAACTGGATAGAGCATAGAGAAGGACAACTAAATTAATAAGGGTTATGGAGGACCTCAGATATGAGGACAGATTTAAGGCTTGTTCCCACTATAACATGACCTATTACTCGCGTTAGAACGTGTGTTAATGCAATGCACAGTAGCTCACTGTAGATGAGCAGTTTTTGTTGTTGCAATGCAAAGTTAATTGCAACCCAATGTACATCCAGATACATATGCTCTGTGCATTTTGTTACCCCGGACTAAAAAAAAGTAATGAAGAACCTATTTTTCCATGAGCCTTTTAGTGTGAATGGGCTTTAATTTTCTATTTTTTTACTTTTGCCTTCCCCTGAATCAACTGCAAGTTTAGGTTTCTCAGAATGCAAGAGCCTTTTTTTTTTATTTTTATTAATTACCGTAGTTTTTTTTTTTGGTGGAACTCAAAGAACATGTGTATTCTTTCAACTCAACTAATCGCGTAACTATGCAAGATTAGTGTTGTGATATTTAAAGTCCTTTTCATGTGGTCGTCAAATTTTTTCTTTTTTATGTTGCCTGTTTAATGACTGTGTTTTGGAGATTTGTAGACTGTCCCGGTCTAGTGGCTATCTGTAGACCAGGGAAAGTGATTGGCTTCCTGGTTAAAGGACTGCGGAGGTGAGAACAATGAGGCACATAAAGAGGCCTTTGTTTTCACTCGGTCTGAGCAGATGAATTAGATGGGCAAGGTCGAAGGAATGGGCAAGATGCGAATCTCTGAAGATGCTTTTCAGTCTAGTTTTGTGTTTAAGCATAAGTACTCAGATGAGATAAGTATTTAGGTCTATGCTGTGGATTGAGGAGAAAAAAGGTCCATGGTGACATCTAGGTATATGGTGTGAAATGAGGATAAAGGAAGTTAATGGTGACATCTAGGTCTATGCTGTGAAATGAGGAGAACGGATGTCCATGGTGATACCTAGGTCTATGCTGTGGATTGAGGAGAAAAAAGGTCCATGGTGACATCTAGGTATATGGTGTGAAATGAGGATAAAGGAAGTTAATGGTGACATCTAGGTCTATGCTGTGAAATGAGGAGAACGGATGTCCATGGTGATATCTAGGTCTATGCTGTGAAATGAGGAGAACGGATGTCCATGGTGATATCTAGGTCTATGCTGTGAAATGAGGAAAACGGATGTCCATGGTGATATCTAGGTCTATGCTGTGGAATGAGGAGAAAAAAGGTCCATGGTGATATCTAGGTCTATGCTGTGGAATGAGGAGAAAAAAGGTCCATGGTGATATCTAGGTCTATGCTGTGGAATGAGGAGAAAGGAGATCAATGGTGACACCTAGGTCTATGCTGTAAAATGAGGATATGAGGATAAAGGAGGTCAATGGTGACACCTAGGTCTATGCTGTGGAATGAAGAGAAAGGACGTAAATGGTGACATCTAACGCTGGTGATTGGATAAGGTTTTCCAACCTGTCCAATTGTGTTTGCAAGTGCTAACAGATCAATATCTTGGACAACCAGCTGGATTTGGTGATGATCACCTGTAGACTTGCTCTAAAAAAAAACCAAAAAAAAACATGCAGTAGATTGGAGTGCAGAAATGACATGGTCAACCAACTGCTCTAGATTCTCAGGGAAAGGACCAGGCTTTTATAAGATGTCTCTGGTCACGTTTGTCTCTTCCCCCTGGTCTGATAATCAATGTGGTCACTTTTCCTGCATGTAAGGGTGACCGTATATGGTGTGATCTGGTGTTCCCGATTGGACAATCAGGTAGCGTAGGGTTTACCTAAGAGGCGATACTGACCCACTTCCAAATAGCTGGAAGCTGACCCTTCTCTTTTCTTTGAAGGAAGGAAAACAAGTATAGGTGGCTTTTGGTGAAGTGAGCTAGCCCCTGGCTTCTTATACTGCATGTCTCGGATGCTCCAACGGTGAGATCTCCTGGCCAGAATTCCTGACTCTCTCTGTTCCTGGCCACCTGGGAGATTTGGACGTCCTTGCATTACTTTAAATGTGTTCCAGCTCCTCCTGTTACATTCTCCATTCTATAAAATAAAAACAAGATCCATAAGGGATGGTGTGAGCCTCTCATAATTGACGCAACAGATGTGTTGACCTGGAAACTCAAGAGATCTCTCCAGAAGATAGAAGAGGCTGCAAGGGGGGGGGTGACTCTCCAGTAGGGGATGGGCTTGGGTTTGGCCCAAACCCAGAGGTTAGCTGTCATTGTTGGGCCAATGAGCTGAACATAGGGTCTTATTAGGTCAGTGATGTTGATCCAATGTGGCTATGTGTCCAAATAAGGTTGATGTTGTGTACGTCAGCAGCAGGGCATGGAACCTCTCGCCCACAGCTCATTGGCCCAGCAATGACAGCTAACCTTTGGGTTTGGAGCAAACCTAAGTTCATCCCTACTATACGGCACCCACTAAACAATAAAATATGGGTTTTGGGTGGACTGACCTTTTTTAGTGGTTAATGCTCTTGCAGCACTGGGACTTGGGTTCAAAGCCCACCAAAGACACCATTTGTGTAGAGTTTGTGTAGAGCACGTAGGAATGGTATAGATGCATGCATGCAGTAAAACGTGTTTGTATTGCAGAAAATCAGCTAGGTGTGACAAGTCCTTTAGTTAATAGGAAATCGGCAAAATGCTGAGTTTGCTCTCTGACATTAGTGTGAGCTGGTCATTTACGAGAACTTTGAGTGGAACTTTAAATTCCTGTCTCTTCACAATATTCCCAGAACAAGCAGGCAACCCAATCTTATGTAAATTCCAGCTTGAGCAGTTTGCCTCTTGAATCATGACATGTGCAGAACTGGGGACCCTTATTTTGAGATCTCGAAGGTTTAGATATTGTATATCAGTTTTACATTTATTCCATCAGATGTTTTTTTTTTTTTTAAATAAGACCCACTGTGGCCATCTTCCAGGCATGACACTTTTGCAACAGTATAAATATTTTAGAAAAAGCACAACCTATTGTCATTAAAGAGGACCTTTCCCCAATACACTAAAAATTCCGGGTGCATGCACCTCTACAACATTGGTGACATAGCGGGGGGGCCTCACAGATGCCACCTGGGAAGGCTACACCACCAGTGCCCTACAGGGACAGTTCAGCTGTATATTGTATAGATCTCAGGGGAAAGGGCTTTTTTCTTTTTTGTCAGATCGATGTCTGCAACCAGGGTTTACGTTCGTGCATGCAAGTTTATGCAAATACCGCCATATGCTCGCATACAGCCGTATATGCTTTTTATGGGCAGTTCCATGCGGCAGCTGTAGAAAGCAGATGATTTTATGCAGGTTCTGTACACCCACCTTGGGGCTGTGTGCATGAGCCCTTTCACTTCTCAGTTTACACACTGTGGGGAAGTGATTCCTAATAATGGACTATTATTCTTCCTCAAGCATAGAAGGAAATTATATTGAGAGACTGCATTACTTTGTCAATATTCAGTAAGTTCCCAGCTATGAATTTTCCAAAGTGAGTTAAATCCCCGCTTAGACAGCTGTCATTGGAACAAATGGTGTCCCCACTGGAAGATTTCCCCTCTATTCCTGTTCTGGCGGCAGCTCAAAATTTTGGACTTACCCTTGCTTTTGTTCCCTGTGACATTAGTGATCTAGAACTGGGGTCTCCAAACTTTCTAAACAAAAGGCCGGTTTTCTGACCCTCAGACTTTAGGGGGGGCTGGACTGTGGCCAGTGGGAGTAGAAAATGACCTGGCATCAGTGGGAGAAGACAATACAGTATCTTGGGTTTGGTGGTCAGTGTGAGTAAATAAATGTCATACAGCCTGGGGTTAGTAGTAATAGGAATAGTGCCCTAGCAACGGTATTCATTGGAGGACTAGTGCCCCATCATTGGTATTAGTGGGAGGAATAGTGCCCAATCATTGGTGTCAGTTTGAGGGATAGTGTCCCATTATTGGTGTCAATGAGAGGAATAGTGCCCCATCATTGGTGTCAGTGGGAGGAATAGTGCCCCATCATTGGTATCAGTGGCAGGAATGGTGCCTCGTCATTGGTGTCTGTTGGAGGAATAGTGCCCCATCATTGGTGTCTGTGGGATGAATAGTGCCCTATTATTGGTCTCAGTGGCAGGAATAGTGCCCCATCATTGGTGTAATGGAAGGGATAGTGCCTCATCGATGGTTTCAGTGAAAAGAATAGAAGCCTTATCTTTGGTGTCAGTGGGAAGAATAGTGCTCAATCCTTTATATTCATGGGAGGAATAACACCCCATCATTGGGAGGAATAGTGCCCCATCATTGGTGTAATGTAAAGGATAATGCCTCGTCGTTGGTTTCAGTGAAAAAAATAGAAGCCCTATCTTTGGTGTCAGTGGGAAGAATAGTGCTCAATCCTTTATATTCATGGGGGGAATTATGCCCCATCATTGGTCTCAGTGAGAGGAATAGTGCCCCATTATTGGTGTCAGTGGGAGTAATAGTGCCCCATCATTGGTGTCATAATAGTAATAATAGTATATAGTACAATAGTCATAATAGTGCCCCATTGTTGGTTTCAGTAAAAAAGAATAGAAGCCCCATCTTTGGTGTCGGTGGGAAGAATAGTGCTCAATCCTTTATATCGATGGGAGGAATGGTGCCCCATCTTTGGTGTCATTGGGAGGAACTATTCCCCATCATTAGTGTCAGCAGTAAGAACGTTGCCCCATTGTTGGTATCATTTGGGAGGAATTATGCCCCATATTTTATGTCAACAGGAGGACTAGTGCTTGATTATTGGGGTCAGTGGAAGGAATAGTGCCCCATTATTGGTTTCATGGGAGAAATAGTGCCCCATCATTGGTGTCATTGGAAGGAATCGTGCCCCACGGTGTTTGTCAATAGGAGAAATACTGCAGTTGGGGGAATGATATTCTATCTTTTATGTCAGTGGGAGGAATAGTGCCCCATCATTGGTGTCTGAAGGGGGAAGGGGTACAATTAAAACCCAAGCACCTTCATTATTGACTCTAGTGCATGTTTCCAAAAGGGCACAATTGTGCTGAATTCTGCCGACCTTCACTTAAATTCAGTCAGTTCTGCTCATTCCTAGTAAACATGAACGATCGAGCCTTGCCTAGGCATCTGTGTCTGGGAGCGCAGCGCACATTCGGAGTGCCCGAGCGCAGTTTGGAACATATACGCCAGCCGGATGCCCCATGTAGACGAATCAGTGATAAAAATACATTTATTTCCAGCTATTACAGGCCTCAAAAGGAAGTCTATTTTCAGAATCGGATGTCTTTAAAATGGTAATAAAGTTGCGCTGCTTTAGATAAAAAAAATGCAGTCTTGTGCCAGTTCATGAATATTTAGAGGAGCTCTAAATAGTCAATGGAGGATTTTTATCAAGGAGGAAAACAGAGTTGTGTGCGAGCTGACAGCACCGCGATTATATAACAAAGGAAAGAATGTAACAAAGGAAAGAATTTGGATGCGTTTCATGTGCCAAGTATAAGCCGATCGAGTGACCGAACCTTAAACTGGCGCTGACACACCCTGAATAGACAGGTGTCTGGAACCCGACACTGCGAGACACCCCGGATCCCATTACTCTATGGATCGCCGCAATAAACAAATCCTTATTCATTATTAAAGAGCAGTGACAACCCCGCTGGGTCATCACCTATTATGTGACCTGAAAGGGAACTCGGAAAAAATATCAACTTTTAGAATTCTGATTTTTTATTTTATTTTTTGTTACAGTTAAAGTACACATCAGTCAAGAACAATTTAAATTTAAAGGGCCAGTACAGACAAAATTGGTATTTTAGCTGCAAGTGAGGCCTGGTGGGCGTAGTCGGTCTTTGGATACACCACTAGTTGCCATATTGCCTGACCCTGTCCCTGCCTACGTCAGAGTTTTGGGTTTCCCAGTGCCGGGACAGGTTGGCCCAGCGCTGAGGGTAATGAAGCAGAACTTACGCCATGACATAAATGGGCCTTCTACTCTGTGTACTCAAAAAACAATTTTCCCCCTCCCCTGCTTGGTGAGGAGGGTGCACTGCACATGTGTGGCCATTTGCTTGGTTTCTAGCAGTTGGAGCTAGGTGGGCAGTTGGGGATGCCTGGTGTCTTTCACGTCGGCTTTGGGCAGAATGTGGAGCAGTTGTCAGAGCACACAGAAATTTGCTGGCCCTGTAGAAGGGAGGCTGCGGTCCCGTAGAGGGGAGGCTGTGGTCCAGTTGTAAGAAGGACTTACGAATGGCTAGCTTTTGGTACCAAGAGTACAAGTCCCTGCTCCGCTCCTCTCCTGCTAGAACAGTGGCCCTCCCCCACTCAATACCAGAGGCCTCCTCCCAACATTCCCAACTATTAACCATTATATCCCCAAAGGGAGGAATGTCCACACACAAAAAGGGTTGCTGCACTACTGCTAGTATTTGGAAGATGGCGCAAACAAAGACCATCGACATACCATGGGGGGTCACTTGACAACATATTGTCAATCACATTTAATGGACGGTCCACAGTAGTCACATGTGAAAGCATCATGCAGCACTGTCAGTAGGCCATCTTCCCTTAGTCTCTCCCCACCTGGGGCCATTAGTACTCACTGAGATGGGATCTCCTACACGTGTACACCTCTCCCGGGACCCTCCAGGCAAATAGCCTCATTCCAGGGAACGCTTGGCCTGGCCTAAAAGGCCTTTTGCAACCCACCATAGCCCCCACCTCCATGGAGGTTAGGAAGTCTACAGGGCACAAGGTGCAGGTCTACCTCTCCCCGGCCTCCAGCCTTGTCCAGGGCCTCCACTTGCTGGCTACATCTGCTTAATGGTAGGGTCTCTTGCTCCCATGCCCCAGCTGCACTAGGGCTTCTCCCAACCTAGCTTCCAGGGCCTCCACTTGCTGGCTACATCTACCTGATGGTGGGGTCTCTGGCTCCCATGCCCCAATTGCCCTAGGGCTCCTCCCAACCTGGCTTCTAACTGGGGCCTGACTCACCCAATACATCACTACAGGAGGGCTATAACTAAAAGAGGCCAAGCACCCGATGACGCATCTCTCAGTAACCATATGCTATTCTGGAACAGAGCCACCTAGTGGCAGATTAGCTAACTGCACCTGCTTATACGTTAGTTGCCCACCACCATTCTGGAGTGCTCGCATGGCGCACCAAACCCTCCGCATGAATACACACACCCCCCCCCCCCCCGTCTCGGCAAAGAATAAAAAGCCTGCAATTATGTATAAGTTTCTGTTTGTAGGTTGTCATTACTAAACATGGCTTATTCCTATCTGCTGCAACCCTCTACCGGGGATTGCTTTTCAAAGATGCTTGACAGGCAGTAAGGAGGCAATATGTCACCTCCTGACCGCCTGTTTTTACTCTGTAAATGTTGACCCGCGCCACTGCAACTGTGTGAATTACACATGGGTGCAGAATGGTTGTGGCTTGGCCCCATTCAATTGAATAGGTTGCATTCGGTGGCGGCATCACTTGCTGAATGTGAAATGCCTTTTTTTCTTTTACTGTGGCCTGTGAAGCAAAGGTCGCTCTCAGCACATACAAATCAGCCGCCCAGTGACACACATGTGCAGCGTGCAGGCATTAAAGCCCATTCTTTGCCGCTGCACATATGTGGTGAGTGGTCGGAAAGGGGTCAAGTGGTTAGCTCTCTTGCCTTGCAGTACTGAGTACCTGCAGTACTCAAATCCTCTAAAACCGAGCCGTCTGTAGTGCTGTGCGCTCTTTGCGTTCAATTTCCATCATTTGTTACACAGCAGCTGCGCCAGCTGAAATTTCACATCTCAAGTGATAGTAGGAGTGTCTTCAAGTCAATAAAAATTGTTTTTGGAGAGAAAAAAAATGCTGCAAGTAAGATTTAAAATACACTAGGTTTTGTGCTTTTACCTGCATTATTTGAATCCAGTGACAGGGTCTCTTTAAATATAAAGATTTATCAATCAGCCACTAGAGGGAGCTCTTGGTGGCTCAGTCCCATTACCCTGTCAGCTGCTGAAACATGATATCAGCCACACTGGAAGTGCATTTTTTATAATAGATCAGCTGACTATTTTTTTTAAATATATAAAGTGCTGTGTAAATTGACAACGCTATATAAGTACCTGTGTAGCACCCTGATGTTTAGGAAGGGTTGCTAGAAAATTTATTTGCCAAGTGATAGTTGCCTTGGCCAATTGCTAGGAGGTCAAATGATTTTGCCCTAATTCTGCAATTGCTGCACTTCTCTCTTCTGTCGCTAGATGGCCATGTATTTGGTGGCATTAGAGAAGACAAGGGCATTTCAAGGACAGATTAGGAATGAGTGGGGTGTCGCAGCCAATGGGCAGGGATTTTCTTGGGTCCCTTGGCCTACTGGGAGAACCTATTTATTTGGGTGGAGTTGGGTGATCAGGGTTCTGTGCCACCTGGACGGTTGTCTGGGTGGACGTGTGTTGTGCTGCCCCGGGCTGCTTGGCTGAAAGCCTGAGGACTATCCCGGGCACACCTGGCTGCTAGGCTGTCTGATGCCCTATCCAGAAGCAAGAGAGAGCAGTGCAGGGTTGGGGCTGCGGCTTGCAGTCCAACCAGAAGTGACGGTTCTGCCAGCCGGAGAACCAGTTGTGGTCGGAGGTGGAGGGGAAGCTGTCGCCACTAAGAGACCATCCACCTTGTTACCGAGGACCACAGTGAGTAGCTGAAGCAAGTACCGGAGCAGGATTCTCGGGACGGTGAAGAATTGGGAAACTTGGGAAGCAGGTGCCAAGCCAGGGACCAAGCAGGCCAGCGGGGTGACGCTTGAGGAGTATCTGTGAGTGCCAAGCTAGGGACCCAGCAGGGACGCGAGGGGTGACGCTTGAGGAAAATACTGAGTGAGAAGATTGGAAGAGCTCAGGAGATCCAGTGGCGAGTGGATCTGTTAGTCTAGTGAAAGACTGGGAGCTCAGCTGAGTGAAGTTCTACAATAGGAGGTTCATAGGCGTGCGCACAGGGTGTGCCGGGTGTGCCCAGGCACACCCTAATCCCCCCATGCGCATTAATGTTATTGTTCTGTGTAGCAACAGGAACATGGGAAAGATCTCCCTCTTACCGGCTCTGAGAAGTGTTTATCCTTTTCTCTTTCACTGTACCAGCAGGAAGATCAATGTGCCGGAGTCATATATATGTAGATACATACACATACATGTGTGTTTGAGCTTAAAGGTGCACACCCTAATGCATTAGGCTGCGCACACCTATGAGGAGGTTGTAGAAGTGAAGGAGTTCATTGCAACCTTTGTTAGAAACTGTTACAAGATTGTTGCCATAGTGGTGTCGAGCTGGGTGCCTTTCGCTGTGTGGCTGTTTGCTGAAGTCTCGGAGTCTGCCAATTAACATAGCAACTACTAAAGGGTGTCCTGGCCCTAACCCTCTCTCCCACAGTTCTGTTCAAGAGACAATAAATTTCTTTGCATTCAAGAAGTGTCTGGCGCCCAGCATTACACCCACCATGCCTTGTAACCCACTCTACATAGAATGATGGCAGCTGTCCCTAAATCTGGAGATCACCTTCAGGCCTCTGGAGGCCCGGGACCCTGCTAAACCTGTAATAAAAAAGAAAAATAATAATAATAATAATTTATTATATATAAAAATTATAATTTTTAGTGGATTTGAAAATACTTTTGGAATTGAATTCAACTGGAAAAAATGTTTGAATCCTGGGTAAAAGTTGTGTGAAAAAACTTTATAAATAATCTCCCCCTAGGCTTTAAGTTGTGAGAAGGAACCAGGAAGCAGATTCTGTGTAATGAGCCAAAATGGTTCAAGCCAGAAACAAATATGGCTGCCCCCCCCCCCCCCCCCATACACATAAATCATGATAAATGATACATAGAAAGAAGGATTTGTAAACATTAAAAGACATTAATAGGATTTATTGTGGTGGGATAACCTTTTTTTTTTTTTTTTTTACGTGGTTTCTGAAATATAAAAATGAGAGGACAATCCCTTTAAGGAAGCGCCATGACAATATTGCGGTCACCTCAGAGCTGGAATAGCTGTGAGAGGGCTCAGTACGGGGAGGGGGGGGAGATCACGGGCTTGTCTGTACAGAAGTCCATCTGGAAGAAATCAGCACACAGGCCTCACTCTCCTTCTCGCCTGAAAACCATTCATTTCTTCCACATCATGTAATCCTCGCATACAAATTTAGCCTGGAAACGTGCGCCAGAGCCCCTTGATGTGTGACGGCATCACGTGGACTCGTCTGCCTGTACCCGCAGAAAGAACTGGCCTGAGTTCAGTCACGGCTCGCCACTATGTAATCCCGCGTCCTGGCAGCCATTTTTGTCCTGCTGAGGTAAACACGGAAACGAAGGGCCTATAGGGCCCGATTACAACTGCAGCGCTATAAACGGCTCAGTTTTAGCCCGCGGGGCTGGTGTCTGTTTGGCCAAGTGGTGTTTTATTTAAAAAAAAAAAATCTAACTTTATTTAACCACTTCAATACCGGGCACTTATACACCTTCCTGCCCAGACCAATTTTCAGCTTTCAGGGCTGTGGCACTTTGAATGACAATTGCGCGGTCATACAACACTGTACCCAAACTAAATGTTTATCATTTTGTTCCCACAAATAGAGCTTTCTTTTGGTGGTATTTGATCGCCTCTGCGATTTTTATTTTCTGCTAAACAAATTAAAAAAAAAACGTTTTTTTTGTTTCTGTTACAAGACTTTGTAAAGAAGTAAGTTTTCTCCTTCACTGATGGGCACTGATGGGGCTGCACTGACGGGCACTGATAAGGTGGCACTGATGGGCACCAATGAGGTGGCACTGATGATGGGCACTAATATGCGGCACTGATGGGGCACTGATAGGCAGCACTAATGGGCACTGATAGGTGGCACTGATATGCAGCACTGATGGGTACACATAGGTGGCACTGAAAGGCCGCACGGATGGGCACTGATAGGCGGCACGTATGGGCACTGATAGGTGGCACGGATGGGCACTGATTGGTGCCACTGATGTACACTAATAGATGGTACTGATGGGCATCACTGATTGGCAGGCATTATTGTTTGGCACTGATTGTCATCCATTGTGGGCACTGATTGGCATCCCTGGTGGTCTAGGGTGGCATACCTGGTGGTGACTAGTGGTGGACATCCCTGGTGATCCTGGTGGTCCAGTGTGGGCATCCACAGGAGAGGCTGTGCTGATAATCAATCGGCACAGACCCCCCTGTCAGAAGAGCAACCGATCGGCTCTCCTCTACTCGCGTCTGACAGACGCGAGTGAGGAGAAGCCGATCAACGGCTCTTCCTGTTTACATCGTGATCAGCTGTGATTGGACACAGATGATCACATGGTAAAGAGTCTCCGTCAGAGACTCTTTACCGAGATTGGAGGTGCGGTGTGTCAGACTGACACACCGCAGCAATGATCGCCATGATGCACGCCCTCCCTGGGGGCACGCAGCGGCTTGTTATCCTGAAAGACTTCATATGACGTCCGGTCAGGATAACACAACCACTTTGCCGACGTCATTTTGGCGGGTGGTTAAACAATATAAAGTTACATTCCATTATAGTCGCTGCACTGTAGTAGGTTTGCCACTTTTTCTTCAAGCCAAACCCAAACACTTTAGAAGCGCACAGTAATTTTTTATTTATCTTTTTTTCCTTTTTAGTATACACTATAGGATTGTAACAGACCTGGGACACCTTTGGGCACTCCAAAGAGAATAGTAATGTGGCGCACATAGTGCCCCCTCACACTCCTGTCAGGCCCTGTTACGAGCCAATTCCTGTCTGAATAGTTGTTTCCAAACCCGGACTTGCTTGGTTGAATCCTGGACAGGTGGCAACCCTACACTGTAGCTTGTTGCCATCCAATGTGCTGCAGGAAATGCAGCATGTCTGCCTTTTTCCGCACCATATACAGTGGCTTGCGAAAGTATTCGGCCCCCTTGAACTTTTCAACCTTTTGCCACATTTCAGGCTTCAAACATAAAGATATAAAATTTTAATTTTTTGTGAAGAATCACCAACAAGTGGGACACAATTGTGAAGTGGAACGAAATCTATTGGATATTTTAAACTTTTTTAGCAATTAAAAAACTGAAAAGTAGTGCGTGCAAAATTATTCGGCCCCTTTACTTTCAGTGCAGAAAACTCACTCCAGAAGTTCAGCGAGGATCTCTGAATGATCCAATGTTGTCCTAAATGACTGATGGTGATAAATAGAATCCACCTGTGTGTAATCAAGTCTCTGTATAAATGCACCTGCTCTGTGATAGTCTCAGGGTTCTGTTGAAAGCGCAGAGAGCATCATGAAGACCAAGGAACACACCAGGCAGGTCTGTAATACTGTTGTGGAGAAGTTTAAAGCCGGATTTGGATACAAAAAGATTTCCCAAGCTTTAAACATCCCAAGGAGCACTGTGCAAGCAATCATTTTGAAATGGAAGGAGTATCAGACCACTGCAAATCTACCAAGACCTGGCTGTCCCTCTAAACTTTCAGCTCAGACAAGGAGAAGACTGATCAGAGATGCAGCCAAGAGGCCCATGATCACTGTGGATGAACTGCAGAGAACTACAGCTGAGGTGGGAGAGTCTGTCCATAGAACAACAATCAGTCGTGCACTGCACAAATCTGCCCTTTATGGAAGAGTGGCAAGAAGAAAGCCATTTCTCAAAGATATCCATAAAAAGTCTCGTCTAAAGTTTGCCACAGGCCACCTGGGAGACACACCAAACATGTGGAAGAAGGTGCTCTGGTCCGATGAAACCAAAATCGAACTTTTTGGCCACAATGCAAAACGATATGTTTGGCGTAAAAGCAACACAGCTCATCACACTCAACACACCATCCCCACCGTGAAACATGGTGGTGGCAGCATCATGGTTTGGGCCTGCTTTTCTTCAGCAGGGACAGGGAAGATGGTTAAAATTGAGGGGAAGATGGATGCAGCCAAATACAGGACCATTCTGGATGAAAACCTGTTGGAGTCTGCAAAAGACCTGAAACTGGGACGGAGATTTATCTTCCAACAAGACAATGATCCCAAACATACAGCAAAATCTACAAAGGAATGGTTCACAAATAAACGTATCCAGGTGTTAGAATGGCCAAGTCAAAGTCCAGACCTGAATCCAATCGAGAATCTGTGGAAAGAGCTGAAAACTGCTGTTCACAAACGCTCTCCATCCAACCTCACTGAGCTCGAGCTGTTTTGCAAGGAAGAATGGGCAAGAATTTCAGTCTCTTGATGTGCAAAACTGATAGAGACATACCCCAAGCGACTTGCAGCTGTAATCGCAGCAAAAGGTGGTTCTACAAAGTATTAACGCAAGGGGGCCGAATAATTTTGCACGCCCCACTTTTCATTTTTTTATTAGTTAAAAAAGTTTCAACAATCCAATAGATTTCGTTCCACTTCACAATTGTGTCCCACTTGTTGGTGATTCTTCACAAAAAATTAAAATTTTATATCTTTATGTTTGAAGCCTGAAATGTGGCAAAAGGTTGAAAAGTTCAAGGGGGCCGAATACTTTCGCAAGCCACTGTATCATGCCAGTGTTGCAAAGTGAACGGGGCACATTGAAAACAATTGCCAGAAGCCATATTGTCCTGCTGAGGTAAACACGAAAACTTATGCCCTGTACACACGACCGATTTTTCCGTCGGAATAAACTCTGAAGGTAGTTCGGACGGAGTTCCGCTGAAACTGATCTTGCCTACACACAATCACACCAAAGTCCGATCGTGCAGAACGCGGTAACATACAACACGTACAACAGGACTAGAAAAAGGACGTTCAATAGCCAGTAGCCAATAGCTGCCTTCTCGTACTTGCTTCAGAGCATGCGTCGTTTTTAGTCCGTCGGAACAGCATACAGACGAGCGGTTTTCCCAATAGGAATTGATTCCTTCGGAAAGATTTAAAACATGTTCTATTTCTAGATCCGTCAGAATTTTCAAAAAAAAAGTCAGATGAGGCCCACACACGATCGTAATGTCCGATGAAAAGAACCCGTTAGACTTTTCCTGCCGGAAAGTCCGACCATGTGTACGCGGCATTAGGGCTTTCAAGGCCCGTTCACAGTGTTTTTGCTTGCAGGTTGGTGTCCGTTTTGCAGGGCGATGAGGGAGGGGGCAAATTGCTGTGTCAGCGCATCACACTGTTTACTTTTTTTTCCCCTAACTTTATTGAGAGTGTACAAAGTTACACTCCATTTCAGTCTCCGCAATGTAGTGCTTTGTGCTGACCTATGGTGCCATTACACTGTGGAAGAAATGCAGCATGTCTGAGTTTTCTTATATATAAATTTATAATTTTTAAATAAAATGTATACCGTAATATATGTATATATTATTATTTTATTTTTATTTTTTTTTAAACTGGATTTGTAGGTATTTTTCAAGTTTGATTCAGCTGGGAAAATGTTTGAATCCTGGGAGAAAATTGTGTGAAAAAACTTTATAAATAGTCTTCCCTTGACTTGTTTATTGAGAAGAAGCAGTAAAGCACAACCATTGTGTAACACTGCAAACCAGTAAGCAGATTCTGTGTAATGAGCAAAAATGCTTCAAGCCCCCATACACATAAATAATGATACATAGAAAGAAGGAACTGTAAACATTAAAACACATCAATAAAAGTGGTTTTTGAAATATAAAATCAAGTAGACAAATCCCTTTAAGGAAGAGGCGCCATGACATCACGCCAGCGTTGTAGTTTAAACTGAGCACATATGTAGCCGTACCCCCCGTAGGGGCTGCTAAGTGATGTGGCCCACCTGTCACCCTGCCCAGCCTGGCATTCGCCTCTCAGACACTCCAAGGCAATCACCAGTCCATCCACTTTGTTTTTGTATTTTATTGAGGGGATTGAACTTGGATGGGGTATAGGAAGTATGGGATGCCCAGTGAAATTAGCAGAAATACTTGGGACAATTTATATACACTCCAGTATATACACTTCTCTCTTCCTCCAGCACAACTCTTGCTGCAGACTATCGCTCCTCAACTCCTCCAGCACAACTCTTGCTGCAGACTATCGCTCCTCAACTCCTCCAGCACAACTCTTGCTGCAGACTATCGCTCCTCAACTCCTCCAGCACAACTCTTGCTTGAGCTTCCAGGCACAGCTAGCAATGCGTGGTTAGGCCTGACACTGACTGGGCTAGACCTTAGCAAGGGCCTCTTACAGGCAGGGACCGTGAGCCCCTTTAGTGTAGCAAAAGAAAGTTCTTGGTGCTACCTGCCCTATCTTCGGCTACTGAGCCAAGTAACCCATCTTCAGGCCCTGCCAGCCCACCTGGCTGCAGCTGCCTTCCTCCACTGCCCATGATACCACAGTCCACTTTTCTGGCTCTGCACCCATCCCAGACTGCATGCTCCCAGTCCACTCGGGCGTGCATCCCCAGCCCCCCTGACTGTGCTTGTCACTCACCAGCCCTCCTGGCTGCGACCAGTTGTTCCTCTCTCTGGAGAAGTGGCGGCTGGTGCTCAAAATTGTTGGGGGGGCATAAACGAACTGAAAAATTCTGAAAAATACTGAAACAAAAACATCAATTGCAGCCACTGTGCCATTCACGTGCAGCCACTGTGCCCATCATATGCAGCCGACTGTGCCCATCATATGCAGACTCTGTGCCCATCATATGCAGACTCTGTGCCCAGCAAATGCAGCCACTGTGCCCATCATATGCAGCCAACTGTGCCCATCATACCCAGTCAACTGTGCCCACAATATGCAGCCAGCTGTGCCCATAATATGCAGCCAAATGTGCCCATCATATGCAGCCAAATGTGCCCATCATATGCAGCCACCTGTGCCCATCATATGCAGCCAACTGTGCCCATCATATGCAGCCACTTGTGCCCATCATATGCAGCCACTTGTGCCCATCATATGCAGCCACTTGTGCCCATCATATGCAACCACTTGAGCCCATCATATGCAGCCATCTGTGCCCATCATATGCAGCCACCTGTGCCCATCATATGCAGACTTTGTGCTTATCATATGCAGACTCTTTGTCCATCATATGCAGCCAACTGTGCCCATAAGATGCAGCCAACTGTGCCCATCATATGCAGCCAACTGTGCCCATCATATACAGCCACTTGTGTCCATCATATGCAGACTCTGTGCCCATCATATGCAGCCACTTGAGCCCATCATATGCAGCCATCTGTGCCCATCATATGCAGCCACCTGTGCCCATCATATGCAGACTCTGTGTCTATCATAAGCAGACTCTTTGCCCATCATACGCAGCCACCTGTGCCCATCATATGCAGCCAACTGTGCCCATCATATGCAGACTCTGTGCCCATCATATGCAGACTCTGTGCCCATCATATGCAGCCACTTGAGCCCATCATATGCAGCCATCTGTGCCCATCATATGCAGCCATCTGTGCCCATCATATGCAGCCATCTGTGCCCATCATATGCAGCCACCTGTGCCCATCATATGCAGACTCTTTGTCAATCATATGCAGCCAAATGTGCCCATAAGATGCAGCCTCTGTGCTGCTCATATACAGCCAACTATGCCCATCATATGCAGGCTTTCTGCCCACCCGCTGTCTGCCCGGCACTTACCCCATCGTGGTGGTGGGTCAGGCAGCGGGACAGGTGGTGGGCTGTGGGACGGTAGTACAGCGATGGCTCCTGTGTGTCCTCCGACTCCTCCGTGCATGTCTTCTTCCTGTATTCCTCTGTGCCAATGGGAGCACCTGTGCCTTCAGCCAATCAGGTGCCCAGTATTACATCTGGGCCTCCTGATTGGCTGAGAGGCGGTTCTGTGTTAGCAAAGCAAATATTCATTTGCTTTGCTAACACACCTGGGTGCACCATTGCGCTCGCAGGTCATCCTTTTTTATGCCTATTAGAGCCCATGGCTCTAATCAGCTACTTCAAAAACAGCCCCCCGCCGCTATAATTCAGACACCTGGTGCCCGAAAAAGGCCCGGACGCCTGAATAGGGGGTGCATAAGTCTATCCATAGTACACAGAGGGGGTGGCTGGAGAGAGGGGCAGCGTCCGTGCGCCCCTAATGGATGCACCGCCACCGCTCTGGAGACTTGCCCGTCAATGCTCTCTCCTGCTATCCTCTCTTGCTCCTCCTGTGCCTCCTGTCCAGGACACCTCCACGATTTCTTGAAGGGCCCCGTCCACACCTGAGCCCAGGCCCAAGGTCACCCCCCCCCCGACTGAGGAGCTCAAAGGCCCCGACAGCCTAGCATTCCATCTCCAAAGCGCTGAACAACTCCAACCCACCCCCAGCAAGGCTGACCCTGGGTATTTAAGGAGGCTTGCCCCCTGCCAATCCAGGTTGGGGATTGGTCAGGGCTCCTCAGAATACCCCAAGCAGCTCCACCTCTCTTTCTAGAACCTTCTTCAAAGAAGAGGGAGGTCTCAGTGATGCTGCCTGTGAGTCACCATCTGCTATCCTGAGCCACTCCCAGCACAGATTAGATCAAAACAAACAGGCCTGGCTGCCAAAGAGGCCTGCCTAAATTTACCTAACCTACACAAAAATCCTACCTCTAGCACCTACCTACCTATGCTACACATAGAAAACAATTGCCAGCAGCCATTTTGTCCTGCTGAGGTAAGCACAGAAACTAAGGGCCCTTGAGGTCCATTCACAGGTTTTTCGCTTGACGGCTGGTGTCTGTTTTGCTGGGCGGTGAAATCCTTGAGTCCTGCACATCACACTGTTTACATTTATTTTCTTACTTTATTGAGACTGTACAAGATCACAGGTCAGGTCTCCGCAATGCAGCCCATGTTGTGGTGACCTGTGGTGCCATCTGAGGCGCATTTGCATCTGCATTTCAGATGCAACAGCAGGACATGAGAGCGACATGAGAGCGGCTCTCCAACGGTGCACTTGAGAAGAGGAAGAGCCAAGAGCGCTGCTTAGGGACCCCAGACGAGGAGGATCGGGGCCACTCTGTGCAAAACCAACTGCACAGATATCCTTTAAATAGACTCTGCCTGACCCAAGATGGCCATCAAAATCACACGGGACACCGGCATCCAATCGGATGCTGCATCTCCGTGACATAGATCATAGAGGAACTAGTTTCCTCTCGACTTCCTCCTCCACCTACATTGGCACTGTGGATGAGCGCCACCTGCAGTGAAGAAAAGAGACGGCACCTGCCTACACCCCGATAACACCAATCTTCTGCCTGATAACACTGGTCTTCTCAGGCAGGGAGAGAAGAAAATAGAGTAACAAAGTAACAAACTCTTACTGTAATTACTGTGATTGGCTCGTTCTGTAAGCCCCTCCCCTTGGCCTGCACAAATGGCTGCTCTAGTCTCTGGGTCACATATAAACAAGGCAGTTTTGCTAGAAAAGCGACCGGTTTAAGGATAAGCCAATGGTCTCAGTGAGACTTCAACCTAGGGTGGAGCATACATGGTCCGAGAACAGCAATTTTATCAGGTAGGGAGAGAAGAAAGTAGAGTAATAAAAGTAACAAACTCTCCCAAGATCACCATGATTGGCTCATTTCCATCTTGCTCTGTAAGCCCCAAAGTCGCTTATAAACAAGAAAGTCCCCCTACAGAAGCGTCCAGTTTAAGGATAAGTCAATGGCCTAAATAAGACTATTAAAGCGGAGTTCCACACAAAAATGGAACTTCCGCTTTTCGGAACCCTCCCCCCCTCCAGTGTCACATTTGGCACCTTTCAGGGGGGAGGGGGGTGCAGATACCTGTCTAAGACAGGTATTTGCACCCACTTCCGGCATAGACTCCCACGGGAGTCTATGCCTCTTCCTGTCCCTCCGCGCTGTCTCCTGGGAAACACACAGCTCCCAGGAGATAGCGGGGACCAGTTACGATGCGCAGCGCGACTCGCGCATGCGCAGTAGGGAACCGGGAAGTGAAGCCGCAACGCTTCACTTCCTGATTCCCTCACCTAGTAGCTGCCGAGAAAAGAGCGGGTTCTCGGCGTCGCCTGGCGACATCGCTGGACCCCGGGACAGGTAAGTTGCCATGTATTAACCACTTGCCGACCGCCTCACGCCTATATACGTGAGCAGAGCGGCACGGGCAGGCAAAATCACGTACCTGAAACGTGATTGCCTTCCCGCGGGTGGGGGGTCTGATCGGACCCCCCCCCCCGGTGCCAGCTGCGGTCGGCATTTGGTTGGAAGCGATGAGAGATGAGGGGGAGGCCATCCGATCGTGGCCCCCCCCTCGCGATTGCTCCCAGCCAATGAGAAACATCCCATGCCTCTGTATAGTACACAGAGGCAGAGGATGTGATGTCATCTCTCCTCGGCTGGCCAGTTTCCGTTCCAGCGCCGAGGGGAGATGACATGTAAGTGCACCAACACACACACACACAGTAGAACATGCCAGGCATACATTACACCCCCGATCCCCCCCCAATCACCCCCCCCTGTCACAAACTGACACCAAGCAGGTTTTTTTTTTTTTTTTTTTTTCCTGATTACTGCATAGTGTCAGTTTGTGACAGTTAGCAGTGTTAGGGTAGTGACTGTTACCCCCTGTAGGTCTAGGGTACCCCCCTAATAAAGTTTTAACCCCTTGATCACCCCCCCTCACCAGTGTCACTAAGCGATCATTTTTCTGATCGCTGTATTAGTGTCGCTGGTGACGCTAGTTAGGGACATAAATATTTAGGTTCGCCGTCAGTGTTTTATAGTGACAGGGACCCCTATATACTACCTAATAAATGTTTTAACCCCTTGATTGCCCCCTAGTTAACCCTTTCACCACTGATCACCATATAACCGTTACGGGTGACGCTGGTTAGTTCGTTTATTTTTTATAGTGTCAGGGCACCCGCCGTTTATTACCGAATAAAGGTTTAGCCCCCTGTAGGTCTAGGGTACCCCCCTTACCCCCCCTAATAAAGTTTTAACCCCTTGATCACCCCCTATCGCCAGTGTCGCTAAGCGATCATTTTTCTGATCGCTGTATTGGTGTCGCTGGTGACGCTAGTTAGGGACGTAAATATTTAGGTTCGCCGTCAGTGTTTTATAGCGACAGGGACCCCCATATACTACCTAATAAATGTTTTAACCCCTTGATGGCCCCCTAGTTAACCCTTTTACCACTGATCACTGTATAACCGTTACGGGTGACGCTGGTTAGTTCGTTTATTTTTTATAGTGTCAGGGCACCCGCCGTTTATTACCGAAAAAAGGTTTAGCCCCCTGATCGCCCGGCGGTGATATGCGTCGCCCTAGGCAGCGTCAGATTAGCGCCAGTACCGCGAACACCCACGCACGCACCGTACACGCACCGTACACCTCCCTTAGTGGTATAGTATCTGAACGCATCAATATCTGATCCGATCAGATCTATACTGGCGTCCCCAGCAGTTTAGGGTTCCCAAAAACGCAGTGTTAGCGGGATCAGCCCAGATACCTGCTAGCACCTGCGTTTTGCCCCTCCGCCCGGCCCAGCCCAGTCCAGCCCACCCAAGTGCAGTATCGATCGATCACTGTCACTTTTTTTTGTAGCGTTTTGGTGAACTGGCAAGCACCAGCGGCCTAGTACACCCCGGTCGTAGTCAAACCAGCACTGCAGTAACACTTGGTGACGTGGCGAGTCCCATAAGTGCAGTTCAAGCTGGTGAGGTGGCAAGCACAAGTAGTGTCCCGCTGGCACCAAAAAGACAAACACAGGCCCGTCGTGCCCATAGTGCCCTTCCTGCTGCATTCGCCAATCCTAATTGGGAACCCACCGCTTCTGCAGCGCCCGTACTTCCCCCATTCACATCCCCAACCAAATGCAGTCGGCTGCATGAGAGGCATTTATATATCCTCCCAAGTACCCCTACCCAACGAACCCCCCCAAAAAAGATGTTGTGTCTGCAGCAAGCGCGGATATAGACGTGACGCCCGCTATTATTGTCCCTCCTGTCCTGACAATCCTGGTCTTTGCATTGGTGAATGTTTTGAACGCTACCATTCACTAGTTGAGTATTAGCGTAGGGTACAGCATTGCACAGACTAGGCACACTTTCACAGGGTCTCCCAAGATGCCATCGCATTTTGAGAGACCCGAACCTGGAACCGGTTACAGTTATAAAAGTTACAGTTACAAAAAAAAAGTGTAAAAAAAAAAAAAAACACAAACAAAAATAAAAAAAAATAGTTGTCGTTTTATTGTTCTCTCTCTCTATTTTCTCTCTCTCTATTGTTCTGCTCTTTTTTACTGTATTCTATTCTGCAATGTTTTATTGTTATTATGTTTTATCATGTTTGCTTTTCAGGTATGCAATTTTTTTATACTTTACCGTTTACTGTGCTTTATTGTTAACCATTTTTTTGTCTTCAGGTACGCCATTCACGACTTTGAGTGGTTATACCAGAATGATGCCTGCAGGTTTAGGTGTCATCTTGGTATCATTCTTTTTAGCCAGCGGTCGGCTTTCATGTAAAAGAAATCCTAGCGGCTAATTAGCCTCTAGACTGCTTTTACAAGCAGTGGGAGGGAATGCCCCCCCACCGTCTTCCGTGTTTTTCTCTGGCTCTCCTGTCTCAACAGGGAACCTGAGAATGCAGCCGGTGATTCAGCCAGCTGACCATAGAGCTGATCAGAGACCAGAGTGGCTCCAAACATCTCTATGGCCTAAGAAACCGGAAGCTACGAGCATTTTATGACTTAGGTTTCGCCGGATGTAAATAGCGCCATTGGGAAATTGGGGAAGCATTTTATCACACCGATCTTGGTGTGGTCAGATGCTTTGAGGGCAGAGGAGAGATCTAGGGTCTAATAGACCCCAATTTTTTCAAAAAAGAGTACCTGTCACTACCTATTGCTATCATAGGGGATATTTACATTCCCTGAGATAACAATAAAAATGATTTAAAAAAAAAAAATGAAAGGAACAGTTTAAAAATAAGATAAAAAAGCAAAAAAATAATAAAGAAAAAAATAAAATAAATAAAAAGCACCCCTGTCCCCCCTGCTCTCGCGCTAAGGCGAACGCAAGCGGCGGTCTGGCGTCAAATGTAAACAGCAATTGCACCATGCATGTGAGGTATCACCGCGAAGGTCAGATCGAGGGCAGTAATTTTAGCAGTAGACCTCCTCTGCAAATCTAAAGTGGTAACCTGTAAAGGCTTTTAAAGGCTTTTAAAAATGTATTAATTTTGTTGCCACTGCACGTTTGTGTGCAATTTTAAAGCATGTCATGTTTGGTATCCATGTACTCGGCCTAAGATCATCTTTTTTATTTCATCAAACATTTGGGCAATATAGTGTGTTTTAGTGCATTAAAATTTAAAAAAGTGTGTTTTTTCCCCAAAAAATGCGTTTGAAAATCGCTGCGCAAATACTGTGTGAAAAAAAAAAATGAAACACCCACCATTTTAATCTGTAGGGCATTTGCTTTAAAATAATATATAATGTTTGGGGGTTCAAAGTAATTTTCTTGCAAAAAAAAATAATTTTTTCATGTAATCAAAAAGTGTCAGAAAGGGCTTTGTCTTCAAGTGGTTAGAAGAGTGGGTGATGTGTGACATAAGCTTCTAAATGTTGTGCATAAAATGCCAGGACAGTTCAAACCCCCCCAAATGACCCCATTTTGGAAAGTAGACACCCCAAGCTATTTGCTGAGAGGTATAGTGAGTATTTTGCAGACCTCACTTTTTGTCACAAAGTTTTGAAAATTGAAAAAAAAAATTTTTTTTCTGGTCTTTCTTCATTTTCAAAAACAAATGAGAGCTGCAAAATACTCACCATGCCTCTCAGCAAATAGCTTGGGGTGTCTACTTTCCAAAATGGGGTCATTTGGGGGGGGGGTTGTGCCATCTTGGCATTTTATGGCCTTCAAAACTGTGATAGGTAGTGAGGAGTAAAATCAAAAATGTACGCCCTTAGAAATCCTGAAGGCGGTGATTGGTTTTCGGGGCCCCGTACGCGGCTAGGCTCCCAAAAAGTGCCACACATGTGGTATCCCCGTACTCAGGAGAAGCAGCTGAATGTATTTTGGGGTGCAATTCCACATATGCCCATGGCCTGTGTGAGCAATATATCATTTAGTGACAACTTTTTGTAAATTTTTTTTTTTTTTTTTGTCATTATTCAATCACTTGGGACAAAAAAAATAAATATTCAATGGGTTCAACATGCCTCTCAGCAATTTCCTTGGGGTGTCTACTTTCCAAAATGGGGTCATTTGGGGGGGTTTTGTACTGCCCTGCCATTTTAGCACCTCAAGAAATGACATAGGCAGTCATAAACTAAAAGCTGTGTAAATTACAGAAAATGCACCCTAGTTTGTAGACGTTATAACTTTTGCGCAAACCAATAAATATACGCTTATTGACATTTTTTTTACCAAAGACATGTGGCCGAATACATTTTGGCCTAAATGTATGACTAAAATTTAGTTTATTGGATTTTTTTTATAACAAAAAGTAGAAAATATCATTTTTTTTCAAAATTTTCAATCTTTTTCCGTTTATAGCGCAAAAAATAAAAACGGCAGAGGTGATCAAATACCATCAAAAGAAAGCTCTATTTGTGGGAAGAAAAGGACGCAAATTTCGTTTGGGTAGAGCATTGCATGACCGCGCAATTAGCAGTTAAAGCGACGCAGTGCCAAATTGTAAAAAGTGCTCTGGTCAGGAAGGGGGTAAATCCTTCCGGGGCTGAAGTGGTTAAAAGTCAGCAGCTGCGGTATTTGTAGCTGCTGGCTTTTAATATTTTATTTTTTTTAGGTTGATGTAGGTGGACCCCCGCTTTAACCTGCTTTTTCCCAAACTAAGGTAGACCATACATTCCTTGATAACGCCAATCTTCTCAGGCACGGAGAAAAGAAAGTAGAGTAACAAAGTAACAAACTCTCCTCATTGGCTTACTTCTGACTCGTTCTGTAGGCCCCTCCCCCCCCATTGCCTGCACACGTGGCTCTAGCCCCTGAGTCACATATAAACAAGGCAGCCCAGGTCTCCAGGACACAAGCGGTTAAGGCGCTGATGAAACGGAATCCCCTGCATGGATATAACAGGAGGATTACGCAATGTCACATCTGGCCGGCTTTACCGTGTTTGTGTCTGGCGTTCAAATTCTTCACCAGAGGATCCGGGATTAATTACCGCACAGTCCGCTTTTCGCACAGCATGCTTATATACAGTACAAACAAATTAAAGGTCCAGCTAACGGAGAAAATATAGAGCTCCAGGATCATGAAAAACTCTTTTTAGGCCCTATACACTGATCAGCCATAATGTTATGACAACCCACCATGACCCATCGAGGTATGGACTCCAGTAGACCTCTGAAGGTATGCTGTAGTATCTGGCAGCAAGCTGTCAGTAGCAGATCCTTTAAGTCCTGTAAGTTGGAAGGTGGGGGCCTCCCATGGATCAGCACATCCCACAGATGCTCAATTGGATTGGGATCTGGAGAATTTGGAGGTCAAGGTAACACCTCAAACTCGTTATTGTGTTCCTCAAACCATTCTTGAATTCATCAGACCAGGCCACCTCCCTCCATTGCTCTGTGGTCCAGTTCTGCTCATGTGCCCATTGTAGGTGCTCTTGACTGTGGACTCGGGTCAGCATGAGAAGCCTGACCGGTCTCCAGCTACACCACCCCATGCACAACAACCTGCAGTGCACTGTGTGTTGTACAAATTCTGGATGGACCCTCTGCACACTGCTATACATCCTTTCTAGCAAACTTTGCCATTAAAAACAGAGATTTTTAGTGTACACATGTTGCAATACACGTTTAAGCTGGCCAACTGTGTCAGCATAATCCCTTTTATGGCCAGTCCTACTCTGCTCTACCACTGCAAATGCTACGGTGGACACAGTACCAACATTGGGCAATCAGACACAAGTTGGGGGAAGAGCTATTAGGTTCAGGTCTGGTCACTGACCTGCAATCCAACAGAAACAAGACATACCTGTGCTCAAATCCCCATAGTTTGTACATGTATATAATCTATCAGGTGCTAAAGGGGTGTGACCACATGTTCACACTACAAATTCTGGATGGACCCTCTGCACACTGCTATACACCCTTTCCAGCAAGCTATGCAATGGAAAACAGAGGTTTTTAGTTCACACATGTTGCAATACACGATTAAGCTTGCCATCTGTGTCAACATATTACCTCTTATGGCCAGTCCTACTCTGCTCTGCAAATGCTACCGTTGACTGAGTACCAACATGGGGCAAACACACGTTGGGGGGAGAGGATTCATCCAGAATTTGTAGTGTTAACATGTGGTCACACCTCTTTAGCACCTGATATATTATATACATGTACAAGCTATAGGTATGTCTTATTTCTGTTGCACTGGGTGTTCTGACACCTTTCCTATCAGAACAAGCATTCACTTTTTCAGCAATTTGAGCTCCAGTAGCTCTTCTATGAGGCTGGATTCACATCTATGCATTTTTAGTGCTTTTTGAATTTTGCAGATTTGTACTACAAAATGTGTTCCATAGGAAACCATGTTAAATGGACTGTAGTGCAAATCTGCAAAATGCAAAAAGCACTAAAAATGCATAGGTGTGAATTCAGCCTTAGATTGGACTACATGGACCAGCCTTCTCTCCTCACGTGCATCAATGAGCCTTGGCCTCCCATGACCTTATCACAAGCCACTGCAGACTGGGAACATCCCACAAAAGCTGCAGTTTTGGAGTTGCCCTGACGCAGTCGTCTACCCATTACAATTTGGCCCTTGTCAAAGTCGCCCTAATCCTTACGCTTGCCCATTTTTTTCTGCTTCCAACACATCAACTTCAGGAAAAACATGTTCACTTGCTGCCTTACATATCCACTTTCAGGTGTCATTGTAACGAGATAATCAATGTGACTCACTTTTCCCATCGGTGGTCATAATGCTATGGCTGATCGGTGTATATTAACCACATCCTGCCCGGCTTATAGTAAAATGACGGCTGGGCGTTGCCTTTCCCGTTCCGACTGGATGGCATATGGTGTCCGTCAGAACATGCCGTTCGCGCGCAACCCCTGGGGGGGCACAGCGCAGTGATGGGCTCCAATCACAGCTGATCACAGTGTGACCAGAAAGTGCTGGTTATGGGCATTCCTCTGCTCACACTGACAGCATGTGAGTAGAGGAGAGCCGATAAGCGGCTTTCCTGACAGGGGGGTCTGCAGCCACATCAGCAATGCCCACCAGTGCCCATCACTGCTGCCTTTCAGTGCCTCCTCATCAGTGATGCCTATCAGTGCCCATCAGTGCTGCATATCAGTGCCGCCTATCAGTGCCCATCAGTGCTGCATATCAGTGCCCATCAGTTAATTACTGCTCTGACCAAGAAGCTAAGGAAAAAGAGGAAGACATGAAATGTAATAAAGCCCTTATTGACCACTAAAAATGTGTTTATAGGTCCATAAAACCTTAAATTTTAACAATATTTTTACCTCTAAGGCTCGGTTCACACTAGTGCGACTCCCAAGTCGTGCAATTTCCAGTGTGACTATTAAACTTACAGTATTACCCTCTATGGCACACAAGTCGCAAGAAAGTCGCATCAAAGTAGTTCAGGAACCT
The DNA here is from genome assembly GCA_037952835.1 of Lithobates septentrionalis. Taxonomy (NCBI): domain Eukaryota; kingdom Metazoa; phylum Chordata; class Amphibia; order Anura; family Ranidae; genus Lithobates; species Lithobates septentrionalis. The sequence goes on from JBBDGP010002273.1 coordinate 2,724,634, forward strand.
TTTTTAAAGATGCTGTGACTTTAGTTGCATAGTGCCATTGAAATAAATGGGTCTCTCCTTGTCTTTATGTGTCGCAAGTCTCACTAGTGTGAACTGAGCCTTAAAGCCAAACTATTCTTGACCCTAAGGCCCCTTTCACACGGCAAGCCCCGCTCTGATCCACCTGTCCGTTTTTCAGGCGGATCCGAGTGGGCCATCCATTGACTCCTATGGGGAGACAGTGTCCGCTGACATGCCCTCCGATCCGCTAAAATCTGGCGTATGGCGATACGTTCGCCATCCGTCTTGGCAGATCGGATTGGCTGAGATCTGATGAAAACGGACATGCTGTCTCTCCATAGGAATCAGCGGAGCTCTGACAGGCCCCTCCCCACTCAGTGAGCAGAGACAGACCTGTCATCCGCCGGCTCAGCGGAGATCAACGGAGCGATACCCTGCTGAGCTGGCGGACTCCGCTGAGCAGGTCCGCCTCATATGAATGGGGCCTAACACTAAACCTTTATCTAACTTTCTTGTGAAAAAAAAACCCTTTATCTAACACTAAATACCCCTCATTGTGTATGCTCATCCAGCTCTAGTGGCTTCTGCAGTGAATTCTCACTATTTTGCCATCGAAAAACATAAAGCACCAAACTCCTGGACCTGAAAATTACCACTTGGAGGGGGGGGTTCACACTTTTTTTTTTTAAATAACTCAAGATGGGGTTGTAATGCTGCAGAAATCTCCAGGTACAGTTGTCGTTGTCATTGTTGTTTAGGTAAAGGGCGACATTGTAGTAGAAGTGTGCCTTGCTCAGTGTTGCCTTGCTCTAGATTAAAAAAAAAAATGCTTTAATGTCAAAGCATTCACACTGCCGACATGAATAACTACCCCATAATGTGTCTAATATGTGTATTTTGTATGATTGTCAGCTCCATCTAGTGGCCATAATGTGGTATTTTTCTGAAATACCTCAAACAGGACATTCCTGCATTATGACCACTAGATGGAGCTGATGATCATAGGAAATAAACATATTAGACACTCTATCCAGACAGCTAGGCAAACAGTGTGAGCTTCATACAGCATTAAAAAAAAATAGACCCTATAGTGTCTACAGGATGCTTTACTGTTTCTCACTTTTCATGCAAGTCTACCAGTCACATCTGACCTGACTGAAAACAAAGGATTGAGGTTTTATCTCAGCAGAAAGGATGCTGATTGCTCATCTGACATGCACATTAAAGGGGAGATAAACAGATCTCCAGATGAAACACAATCATTAAAAATTGGAACACCCTGGGTGTGAAAATTGTGAGTTGCAGAAAATAGAAGACACCATTTCTTCTGTGGAACGTGTCTGGAAAAGGTCTGTAGATTTGGTGTGAGGACTGATCACAGAATTTATAATATCTGCCTGGAGCTCTAGTCTGGGAGAAAGTTCCTTATCCAGTTAACCACTTGCTTACTGGGCACCTAAAACCCCCCTCCTGCCCAGACCAATTTTCAGCTTTTAGCGCTGTCACTCTTTGAACGACAATTGCGCGGTCATACAACACTGTACCCTAATGAAATTTTTATCATTTTTCTTCCCACAAATAGAGCTTTCTTTTGGTGGTATTTGATCACCTCTGTTTTTTTTATTTTTTGTTAAAAAAATTAAAAAAGACAGAAAATGTAAAAAAAAAATACAAAACCGTTTTATATTCTGTTAATAAATTTTGCAAAACAGGTAATTTTTCTCCTTCATTGATGTACGCTGATGAGGTTGCACTGATGGGCCCTGATAAGGCAGCACTGATGGGCACTAATAGATTACACTGATGGGCACTAATAGGCACACTGGTGGGCACTGATAGGTGGCATTGGTGGGCACTGACGGGCAGCACTGAAGGGCATTGATAGGTGGCACTGAAGGGCACTAATAGGTGGTACTGATAGCTGGCACTGATAACTGGCAGTGATGGGCACTGATGGGTGGCAGTGATGGGCACTGATCGGCACTGGTAGGTGACACTGATAGGCAGCACCACTAGGTGGCACTGTTGAGGCACTAATTGGCACCACTGGTGGGCATTGATAGGTGGCACTTGTGGGCATTGATAGGTGGCACTGATTGCTGGCACTTATGCACTGTGGGCACTGGCAGGCAGTACTGGTGGGCACACATGAGGCGGCTTCGCCTCTTCCTCTTCGGGACCGATGGCCCTTGCACAGAAGCCGGTGATCGGCTTTTTTTTCCAGCGTGGGGAGAAAAAAAACAAAACGATTACCGATCTTCTGTTTACATCACGTGATCAGCTGTCATTGGCTGACAGCTGATCACGTGGTAAGGGGCCGGGATCGATCTGTGATCACCCGAGTCTCATTGACTCGGTGATCACAGCGCGCGCCCTGCAGGGGGCACGCAGGGAGCGTGCCAAGGGGAGGATGTCTATTGACGTCCACCTGGCAAAGTAGATCTGCGCTGTAGCTGTCATTCGGCTATGGCGCAGATCTGAAGGGGTTAAATAACAATTACTGGCATGTTAATGTGATCAGCACTAATTTGGAACCATCCTTATCCCGCACTTCCTGTCTGCAGCCACTAAAGTAGAATATTCCACCCTGACTATAATCCTTCCATCCCCCGCTGTCCATTGTATACACATTAGAGGAGAAACCGAAAAAGATAATACTTGCAATGCTTTACGATATCTATCTATACCTAAATTATCTATCTATCTACAGTGAGGGGAAAAAGTATTTGATCCCCTGCTGATTTTGTACGTTTGCCCACTGACAAAGAAATGATCAGTCTATAATTTTAATGGTAGGTTTATTTTAACAGTGAGAGACAGAATTACAACGAAAACATCCAGAAAAACGCATTTCAAAAAAGTTATAAATTGATTTGCATTTTAATGAGAGAATTTTATTTCTCCTGGTCTGAGTCCTTCAGGTGCCTTTGGGCAAACTCCAGGCGGGTTGTCATGTGCCTTTTACTGAGGAGTGGCTTCCGTCTGATCACTCTACCATACAGGCCTGATGGGGGGAGTGCTGCAGAGATGATTGTTCTTCTGGAAGGTTCTCCTCTCTCCACAGAGAAATGTTGGAGCTCTGTCGGAGTGACCATCGGTTGGGTTCTTGGTCATCTCCCTGACTAAGGCCCTTCTCCCCCGATCACTCACTTTGGCCAGGCGGCCAGCTCTAGGAAGGGTCCTGGTGGTTCCAACAAAGAAGAGAAGCTGGTGTGAGATGGGTAAACAGGAGGTGATGTCTCAGTCCTAATTGGTATTCATACAACAACTATCTTCGGCGCGCTGAACTTTTAGTGAGTCACACCTCAGACATCAATAAAATATAGGAAAATGTATCTACATACATTTAAAAACAACAAATCATACATAGATTAATAGTAGAAAATAAATATTTAATGCTACACATAATTCAATAGAGAAACCTTTACATTGAACATGGACGGTCCCTATTAATGTCCGCCATCAACCTGAAAAATCTGTGCTAGCATTCTCAACGCGTTTTGCAAGGAAAACCTTGCTTCTTCAGGAGGGGCACAGAGGAGTGTAATTGTAGAAGGTAGTAGCCAGCCTCCACCTCGATGTAGTGGTATGGCAGACAAATTTGTTGGAATCAAGTATTTTCCACGTGTGTGGTAACAGGGAATGAAGCAGCCAAAGGGTCCACTGTTTTCTACCCAGGAGTTGTGGAGGGGCAGGGAAGTGAGAGAAAGATTTTTGCAAAAAAGGGGGTCCACTACCCCCACCTGTGACTGGCCATGGCAGTAAGTAGCATTGGAGGGCAAATAGATATAAACGAGGCCAAGGATAAATCCAAGGAAAAGATCCAAGCCTACTTACCGACCAACCTGCGGTCAACCGAATCAGCCTGTCTAACAGTATGCGTTAAAAACAAGGGTTTTTAACCTTGGTTGATGGCTGTTTCCTTTGATATAGCGCTACTATTGGGTACTATCACTTTCAGTGATTTTCTGTGATATTATATGTTTGTACACTCAACCTGGTGTGTCAGAGGCGCTGAGGTTCTGGAGAAGGTTGAGGCAAAGAACAGAGGGCCCATCCTATCCGTTGGTCCCTACGAGGCTAGCGCTACATCTATCTATCACTTTTCCTGGATAAAATGAACAGCTTTGACTTGTTGGGAATTCAAGGACTTTCCTTCAGATTGATATTGGTGAGAGGCGAGGAAAAAGTTCTTTCTAATTAGTTGTACAAAGATTTAATCTGAGTGTATTGCAGTGCCTGTGGCAGCACTAACCTGACGTCTCGGTTCACTTGCAGTTCACATCAACACTAAGAAAGTGTTGTGACAAGCGGGAATTGTTCTGCCGAAACCCAAACTCTGAGAGCCAATTAAATCTGAGATAGTGGCATTGGGGGAGGTCCGTTTTGTATAGAGAGAAATCTGCTTTATTCAAAGAGGAAAGTGTTACATCTGAACTCCAGGCATGAAGAAAGAAACAATTTATACATCATTCAATGTATTTTATAGATGCTAGCAGTGTAAGTACTGATTTTTTTTTTGTTTGCTTTATCTCTGGACATTTTGGATAAGGGCTCATGCACACACTGGCAGCACAGTACTATGTAAAATATTGACCATACACTGTTGGCATGTAATGTCTGTGCTAAAATTTATATGTCTATAGAGCAAAATAGGGTGCCGCCCACCCCTGCCTCTTAGAGTCATTGGTTGATAAACCGTAGGTGGCTCCTGCTGCCTAGGGTACTCATTTGCTAGGATGCAGGCGAATAAATCTGCCCAGCATCCTTAGTTGCTAGGATGCAGGTGGCTCCTGGCACCCAGGGTCCTAGGTTGCTAGGGCACAGGTGGCTTGGTTGCCTGGATATAGTTGGCTCCTGCTACCTAGTGTCCTCTGTTGCTAGGGTGCAGGTGGCTTCTGCTGCCTATAGTCCTCAGTTGCCAGGTCACAGATGGCTCCTGCTGCCTAGCATTCTTGGTTGCTAGCACACAGGTGGCTCCTGACGCATAGTGTCCTTGGTTTCTAAGATGTAGGTGGCTTCTGCCACCTAATCGCTAGGACACAAGTGGCATGGTTGCCTAGATGTAGATGGCTCCTGCTACCTATTAACCTCTGTTGCTAGGGCGTAGGTGGCTCCTGCCACCTAGTGTCCTCAATTGCCAGGTCACAAGCAGCTCCTGCTGCCTAGCATTCTTGCTTGCTAGCACACAGGTGGCTCCTGCCGCCTAGTGTCCTCAGTTTCTAAGATGTAGGTGGCTTCTGCTACCTAATTGCTAGGACACAGGTGGCATGGTTGCCTGGATGTAGGTGGTTCCTGCTACCTATTGTCCTAGGATGCAGGTGGCTCCTGCTGCCTAGCATTCCTGGTTGCTAGCACACAGGTGCCTTCTGCTGCCTAGCGTCCTCAGTTTCTAAGATGTAGGTGGCTCCCCCCACCTACTTACTAGGACACAGATGGCTTGGTTGCTGGAATGTCCAGCTGCCTAGTATCCTTGGTTGCTAGGACGCAGCCAGCCCCTACCATTTAGTGTCCTTGGTTGCTAGGTTGCAGATGGCACCTGCTGCCTAGCGTCCTTTGCTGCTATGACGCAAGCGGCTCCTGCAAACTGGTGCTCTCAGATACTAGGTCACAGGCAGCTTCTGCTGCCTAGCGTTCTTGGTTGCTAGGTTGCAGGCAGTTCCTGCTGCCTAACATCCTTGGTTGCTAAAGCACATGCAGCTTCTGCCAATTAGTATATAGGGCCAATAGTGTACATTTAATGCTATATGCATGTAGACATTAGCACAAAGGTTTTCATGAGTACAGTGTTAAATGGGGTCCATACACAGGTCCGCAGATTTTCCAAGTTTTTTGCAGCTGAATGCAGCACTAGGTGAAGCAGCTATGCGCAGTGTTGTGCATGGGCCTAGAAAATGACTGCCATACACAAGCTCATGGATACGGACCGTATGTGCACAGCCCTTTACTTCCTACAATGCAGAGCCTGAGCGACCTGTCAGCAGACTCAACATGGAAAGAAAAAACAAACTCAATGCTGATGGTAAGGAATCCTGGGGGGCATTGAGGGAAACCTGCACTGAAATATACATTTGGACTGACTTTGGAACGAGGAGCAGCCGGTGAATTAGTTGTGAAGTTGTAACTCCTGCCCTGCACTGAACTGAAGGTATGGTATGGGAGCCAGGCAGATAACATCTCTAGAAGCAGAAGTGAAGTAACAAAGTCTGACCACATTGATTGCAGCACAGATAATAATAAGGAAAACCAGGCGCAAAAATTCCAGGGGCACCTGTTCCTTTAAATAGAGGAAGGGAAGTGTTTTTGGCCTTATAAGAGGGATTTTACCTATGAAAGTACACAGGAAGTAATGGGAAATCTCTGTGGTGCCTTCCCATCCAGGTGACAACCACATCCCCCATTTCTTCTACATTAGCTACAGACCTTGAAGGATGGTTTGGCATGCTGACAGAACTCAACCATCTGAAGATGTCTTTAGCTCAAGCTTCAGGCATTAACCTAATCACTCAGATTCCCTGAACCTCCACATTTATCCACAAAGCAACTTATTCACTCCTTGATTATTTCCCTCCTTGACTACTGCAACTCTCTCCTTAATGGCCTACCCTTACACAGGCTATCCCCCCTTCAGTCTATTATGAATGCTGCTGCTAGACTAATACACCTCACTAACCGATCCGTGACTGCCAATCCCTTCACTGGCTTCCCCTGCCCCACCGTATAAAATTCAAAATGCTAACCACAACATACAAGGCCATCCACAACATCGTCCCCATCTACATCACCAACCTCATCTGCAGATATCGCCCAAATCGTCCGCTGCTCCCAGGACCTCCTGCTCTCTAGCTCACTTGTTACCTCCTCCCACCCATGCTCGCCTTCAGGACTTCTCCAGAGCCTCTCCCATCCTCTGGAACTCCCTGCACCGGTATATCCGTTCAGCCCCTAACCTGTCCACCTTTAGGAGATCCCTGAAAACTCACTTATTCACAGAAGCCTACCCCACCTCCACCTAACAACCCCATCAAATCATTCCCCGCATCTATTACCTTTTGTACCACCACCCCCTCCCTTTAGAATGTAAGCTCTACAAGCAAGTCCCTTCTGTATTGAACTGTACTGTAATTGTGCTGTCCCCCCTCTACATTGTAAAGAGCTGCGTAAACTGTTGGCGCTATATACAGTATCTCACAAAAGTGAGTACACCCCTCACATTTTTGTAAATATTTTATTATATCTTTTCATGTGTCAACACTGAAGAAATGACACTTTGCTACAATGTAAAGTAGTGAGTGTACAGCTTGTATAACAGTGTAAATTTGCCGTTCCCTCAAAATAACTCAACACACAGCCATTAATGTCTAAACCGCTGGCAACAAAGGTGAGTACACCCCTAAGTGAAAATGTCCAAATTGGGCCCAAAGTGTCAATATTTTGTGTGGCCACCATTATTTTCCAGCTCTGCCTTGGCCCTCTTGGGCATGGAGTTCACCAGAGCTTCACAGGTTGCCACTGGAGTCCTCTTCCACTCCTCCATGATGACATCACAGAGCTGGTGGATGTTAGAGACCTTGCGCTCCTCCACCTTCCATTTGAGGATGTCCCACAGATGCTCAATAGGGTTTAGGTCTGGAGACATGCTTGGCCAGTCCATCACCTTTACCCTCAGCTTCTTTAGCAAGGCAGTGGTCATCTTGGAGGTGTGTTTGGGGTCTTAATCATGTTGGAATACTGTCCTGCGGCCCAGTCTCTGCAGGGAGGGGATCATGCTCTGCTTAAGTATGTCACAGTACATGTTGGCATTCATGGTTCCCTCAATGAACTGTAGCTCCCCAGTGCCAGCAGCACTCATGCAACCCCAGACCATGACACTCCCACCACCATGCTTGACCATAGGCAAGACACACTTGTCTTTGTACTCCTCACCTGGTTGCCGCCACACACGCTTGACACCATCTGAACCAAATAAGTTTATCTTGGTCTCATCAGACCACAGGACATGGTTCCAGTAATCCATGGCCTTAGTCTGCTTGTCTTCAGCAAACTATTTGCGGGCTTTCTTGTGCATCATCTTTAGAAGAGGCTTCCTTCTGGGATGACAGCCATGCAGACCAATTTGATGCAGTGTGCGGCGTATGGTCTGACCACTGACAGGCTGACCCCCCTCCCCTTCAACCTCTGCAGCAATGCTGGCAGCACTCATACATCTATTTCCCAAAGACAACCTCTGGATATGACGCTGAGCACGTGCACTCAACTTCTTTGGTCGACTATGGCGAGGCCTGTTCTGAGTGGAACCTGCCCTGTTAAACCGCTGTATGGTCTTGGCCACCATGCTGCAGCTCAGTTTCAGGGTCTTGGCAATCTTCTTATAGCCTAGGCCATCTTTATGTAGAAAAACAATTCTTTTTTTCAGATCCTCAGAGAGTTCTTTGCCATGCGGTGCCATGTTGAAGTGACCAGTATGAGAGAGTGAGAGCGATAACACCAAATTTAACACAGCTGCTCCCCATTCACACCTGAGACCTTGTAACACTAACAAGTCACATGACACCAGGGAGGGAAAATGGCCAATTGGGCCCAATTTGGTCATTTTCACCTAGGGCTGTACTCAGTTTTGTTGCCGGCAGTTTAGACATCAATGGCTGTGTGTTGAGTTATTTTGAGGGGACAGCAAATTTACACTGTTATACAAGCTGTACACTCACTACTTTACATTGTAGCAAAGTGTCATTTCTTCAGTGTTGTCACATGAAAAGAGATAGTAAAATATTTACAAAAATGTTAGGGGTGTATTCACTTTTGTGAGATACTGTAAATTGTGTATAATAATAATATTAATAATAATTTATCCTCTGGCATGGGGAGGATGGGACTGCATGAAAGTACCTCTAACTTTCTTCTTTTTTTAGATAGAATAGAATCTTTAAAAACCTTGGATTTTTATTGCTCAGCCCGCACATTGATGAAATTTCCTTTGCATCCTGTACTGGTGACCACACAGGAAATAAGGAGAAATCTTCCCAAAAGGGACACAACAATAAAAATGGCAAAAGAACTAAACCGTTATCGTTTAAAACACAACGTACTGGCTGGAGATTCACTTTAAACCCTGTGGTTTGGGATTACTGTGCGATCAGGAATTTCTGGCTGCGGAGAACCGGCTGTGGAAGCCACATGAATATCTAAGCAGCATAAAAAAGGGTCTGTTTTCCACGTAAAGGAGAAGCAGCTGGAACATGGCAGGGTGAGGTCATTGTCATCCCCGCTAAAATATTTAGGCCACTCAGGATCTAAAGAAGACCAGCCAAATCTGGAAAGACTGCACGGAGATAAAGTCTGCAGACTGTGAGGAATCTCTCAGCAATGACGCGTCACTGGCAGAGAAAGAACTGGAGGAGAATGGAACCGTCCCTTAGACTTGACAAGCTGGCAGTCCTTCTGCTGAAATTACTGTATATACGAGCTAATGTCCTAATTACTGTCTATTCCAGGGTTCCCCCAGAGGTTGCTAGGGGTTCCTTGAGCAATGAACAATTTCTGCCTCTCAGATAAGTTCCCACTGACATCATAGATCTTTTTAGCTATGTGTAAGGGGGGTAATTCTTCCCAATGACCACAAATGTAAGGAGCCTTCTTCCCACTGACCATCACACTAATATATCATGAGTTATAGATATAGTAATGTCTGGGGTTCCCACAGCCTGGAAAGGTTTTTCAAGGGTTCCTTTGTGTTAAAAAGGTTGAGACAGGATTCTAAGGATCGTTGGATCCACTAATAAGTTCAGTGACCACACATGAGTACAAAATCTCAGTTCGGGCTCACAGTATTGGGGTGAATCCTAAGACCCTTCAAAGGTTAGATCCATCAAAAGCTGACATCTCATGTTTGGTTGCTGTTATGGCCAAAGGATTGTGGACACCAGGCCAATATGCTTTTCTATATGGCCAAACGTAGGTGGAGGCTGCTCTAAATGATGGCGTTTCCAGTAGGGTACTGGAATTGCTACAACAAAGGCATTTTAAACAATTGTGCGCTTTCAACTTTTTGTAAACAGTTTGATGAAGGCCCTTTTCTGTTCCAGCATAACTGTGTCCCTGTGCACAGCAACCTTTGGCCATATAGTGTAATGTATGTGAAAAAAGTTTCCCAAACTCTGTGTTTTTTTATGACATTAATACAGTTGTAGAGATATCGGTGGAAAACGGACATTTTCCTTCATTGTTGACCAGCGTAGAGTTTCTTCTTAAGTAGAAATAGACTTTAGAGTCAAGTGTTGGGCAGATGTGCTGCTGCTGATAGTCCCCTCATATGACCTAAAATCTCCCGAGCACTCCTCGTACAATGCAGGAACGTCCCCAGTTCCCTGTTCATCACACAGGAACGTCCCCAACAACCCCCCTCACATGACACCAGAACGTCCCCGACGCCCCTCGTCTGACACATCCCCAGCCCCACCTTGTATGACACAGGAACGTCCCCAGCTTCCCCTCGCATGACACAGGAACGTCCCCAGCACCCCTTGTATGACACAAGAACGTCCCTAGCACCCTTCCCCTCACATGACACAGGAACGTCCCTAGCACCCCTTGTATGACACGGGAACATCCCCAGCACCCCTTGTATGACACAGGAATGTTCCCAGCTTCCCCTCACATGACACAGGAACGTCCCCAGCACCCCTTGTATGACACAAGAACGTCCCTAGCACCCTTCTCCTCACATGACACAGGAACGTCCCTAGCACCCCTTGTATGACATGGGAACATCCCCAGCACCCCTTGTATGACACAGAAACATCCCCAGCACCCCTTGTATGACACAGGAATGTCCCCAGCTTCCCCTCACATGACACAGGCACATCCCCAGCACCCCTTGTATGACACAGGCACATCCCCAGCACCCCTTGTATGACACGGGAACATCCCCAGCACCCCTTGTATGACACAGAAACATCCCCAGCACCCCTTGTATGACACGGGAACATCCCCAGCACCCCTTGTATGACACGGGAACATCCCCAGCACCCCTTGTATGACACAGAAACATCCCCAGCACCCCTTGTATGACACAGAAACATCCCCAGCACCCCTTGTATTACACAGGAACGTCCCCAGCTTCCCCCCGTATGACACAGGAATGTCTCCAGCTGCCGCTCACATGACACAGGAACGTCCCCAGTACCCCTTGTATGACACAGGAATGTCCCCAGCTGCCCCTTGTATGACACAGGAATGTCTCCAGCTGCCGCTCACATGACACAGGAACGTCCCCAGCACCCCTTGTATGACACAGGAACGTCCCCAGCACCCCTTGTATGACACAGGAACGTCCCCAGCACCCCTTGTATGACACAGGAACGTTGTCAGCTTCCCCTCGCATGACACAGGAACGTCCCCAGCACCCCTTGTATGACACAGGAACGTCCCCAGCACCCCTTGTATGACACAGGAACGTCCTCAGCTTCCCCTCGCATGACACAGGAACGTCCCCAACACCCCTTGTATGACACAAGAATGTCCTCAGCTGCACCTTGTATGACACAGGAATGTCTCCAGCACCCCTTGTATGACACTGGAACGTCCCCAGCTTCCCCTCGCATGACACAGGAACGTCCCCAGTACCCCTTGTATGAAACAAGAATGTCCTCAGTATGACACAGGAATGTCCCCAGCTTCCCCTCGCATGACACAGGAACGTCCCCAGCACCCCTTGTATGACACAAGAACGTCCCCAGCTTCCCCTCACATGACACAGGAACGTCCCCAGCTTCCCCTCACATGACACAGGAACGTCCCCAGCACCCCTTGTATGACACAGGAACGTCCCCAGCACCCCTTGTATGACACAGGAACGTCCCCAGCACCCCTTGTATGACACAGGAACGTCCCCAGCACCCCTTGTATGACACAGGAACGTCCCCAGCACCCCTTGTATGACACAGGAACGTCCCCAGCTTCCCCTCACATGACACAGGAACGTCCCCAGCACCCCTTGTATGACACAGGAATGTCCCCAGCCCTTCTCATATGGCACGGGAATGTCCTCAGCCTCCCTCATCTGACAGCATGTATGACACGGGAACATCTTGAAAAGTGACATGTGGCACACAGATGTGAAGAACTTGTGGAATTCCATGACAAGTGTCCACATACATGGAGATGAATTTTATTTCTGTCGAGAATTTCAGAGCAATTTTTTATTTTCCATCTGTGGCAGTTTTCCTTCATTGTTGACCAGAGTAGAGTTTCTCTTTAGGCTGAAATACACTTTAGGCCTCATGCACACTGGACATTATAATAACGTGAAAAATACGCCAGTAGCTTTGCAGTGAGTTTTCCAACTTTTTTTAAGATTCTTGCAATAGCGTTTTCTTAGTGTTTTTCCGCGTTAGTGTTTTAGCGGTTTTTTTTTTTTTTAAGAAAAAAAAAATGTTTTTTTAATTCTTTTTCAATGGACCAAACACTTTAAAAAAAGCTGGTGAGCGACATTTTTGAGCATTTATCGACGTTTATCAGCCTTAGAGCATTTTTACAGCTGAAAAACGTCTCTCAGAACCCACTAGTTTTTGGGGGGTTTTTTTCTGCTCAAAAATGCCACTGCCCAAAACTGCTGATAAAAGCCTATGTGTGAATGGACACATAGGATAACATGATGGAGAGTTTAACTGCTTCAGCCCCAGACCATTTGGCTGGCCAAAGACCAGAGCACTTTTAGCGATTCGGCACTGCATCGCTTTAACTGACAATTGCGCGGTCGTGTGACGTGGCTCCCAAACAAAATCAACGTTCTTTTTTTTCCCCACAAATAGAGCTTTCTTTTGGTGGTATTTAATCACCTCTGCGGTTTTTATTTTTTGCGCTATAAACAAAAAAAGCGATAATTTTGAAAAAAATGCATTATTTTTTACTCTTTGCTATATTAACCCCTTCCCGCCGAGCGTATGCAGATGTGCATACTCGGCTTTCGGGGGTTATACCGGGATGATGCCCGCAGCTGCAGGCATCATCCCGGTACTGTTTTTTAGAGCCGGCGATTGGCTTTCCTGGTATAATAACCAATGCAGCTAAAAGCTGCTCGGCTGTTATACCGGGTGAGCGGGAGGGGACACTCCCCCCCCTCCCGCCGCTCTTACCGGCCTCCTGTTTCATCGGGAGGCCCGATGACCAAGCGGCTAGGGACGGACTGGAACAAAGCCGTGAGCGGCTTCATTCCAGCCTCCTAATCGTAAACACGGAAGTGACGTCATGACGTCACTACCCGTTTACTCGGCTGCCAATGGCGCCGGTCTTAAAAAAAATACACAGTATTCAGAATCGCTGTTTTCGGCGATCTGAATACTTTGAAGTGCAAAGGAGGGACCGGGGATCCCTCCATAAAGAGTACCCGTCACCACCTATTACTGTCACAAGGGATGTTTACATTCCTTGTAACAGCAATAAAAGTCATCAAAATTTTTTTTTAAAAAAAACACAATTTATAAGTATAAAAATAAATAAGAAAATTTTTTTTTTAAAGCGCCCCCGTCCCTGCGAGCTCACGCAGCAAAGAAAACGCATACGGAAGTCGCGCCCGCATATGTAAACGGTGTTCAAATCACACCTGTGAGGTATCGCCACAATCGTCAGAGCGAGAGCAATAATTCTATCACTAAATCTCCTCTGTAACTCTAACCTGGTTACCGTAAAAAAAATTTAAAGCGTCGCCTATGGAGATTTTTAGGTACCGTAGTTTGTCGCCATTCCACGAGTGCGTGCAATTATAAAGCGTGACATGTTTGGTATCTATTTATTTGGCGTAACATCACCTTTCACAATAAAAAAAAATTGGGGTAACTTTACTGTTTGTTTTTTTTTTTTTTAATTCATGAAAGTGTCCCTTTTCCCAAAAAGTTGCATTTAAAACACCGCTGCACAAATACCGTGTGATATAAAATATTACAACAATCGCCATTTTATTTTCTAGATTCTCTGCTAAAAATATATATATATATATATATATAATGTTTGGGGGGCTCTAAGTAATTTTCTAGCAAAAAATATGGATTTTAACTTGTAAACACCAAATTTCAAAAATAGGCTTAGTCATGAAAGGGATAAATATCCCCCAAAAAATATATATAAAAAAAAAAATATATATTTTTCCACAGTTTAGGCCGATATGTATTCTACATATTTTTGGTAAAACTTTTTAAAAAAAAATCGCAATAAGCGTATATTGATTTGTTTGCACAAAAGTTATAGCGTCTACAAAAAAGGAGATATTTTTATGACATTTTTGTTAATAATTTTTTTTTTACTATGGCAATGGTGGCGATCAGCGATTTTTATCGTGACTGCAATATTATGGCGGACACATCGGACAGATTTGACACATTTTTGGGACCATTGGCATTAATACAGCGATCAGTGCGATTAGAAATGCATTGATTACTGTAAAAATGTCACTGGCAGTGAAGGGGTTAACACTAGGGGGCAGTGAAGGGGTTAATGTGTGTCCTAGGAAGTGTTCTAACTGAAGGGGGAGGGGACTGTGCAGGGAAACTAACAGATCGCCTGTTCATACTCTGTATGAACAGAGGATCTGTCACTTCTCCCTCCCCTCAGAGAACCAGAAACTGTGTGTTTACACACACACACAGATCCCGGTTCTCCGTGTGCCCTGAGCGATCGCAGGAGCCCGGCGGTGATCGAGACCGCCGGACACTCGCATCTGCTCCGTGGGCGAGCTGGGGGTGCGCACGCGTCCCCTAGTGCCCATCTATGGTACTGACGTAACATGACGGCGATTCGCCTGCCTGTATAACTGCGGCGGACGGTCAGCAAGCAGTTAATGACTGTAGAAAAAAAAAACCGTCTACAGCCAAAAACAGCTGCTGTAAAAACGTCCAGTGTGCACGAGGCCTAAAGCCCCATACACACGATCCGAAAATCGAACGGAAAATGCCGCATTCGAATCGATTGTACGATAATCGGATCGTTAGTACATCGCTTTCGAGAGCCAATCAGGACAGTTCATCCGATATTATTCTATCGGACATGCGTGGAAATTTTTTTCGTACGATGCCAGATCCTACGATATTCGTTTAATCAGTACAGTGACATCACTTCCGAATTTTTATTCCGTCGTACGGGAATTTTCGTGACTTTAGTAAACTCATCAGATTCGACGTGAGATTAGCATGCAAAAAAAAAACGGACGATCATTCGTCCGATAATCGGATCGTGTGTAGCGGGCATTAGAGTCAAATGTTGGGCAGATGTGGTTCTGAGGATAGCCCCCCTCACATGACACAAAGATGTCCCCAGCACTCCTCGTATGATGCAGGAACATACCCAGCTCCCCCCCCTTCTGCATTATACAGGAATGACCCCAGCACCCCCCCCCCCCCCCCGCATGGTACCAGAACACCCCCAGCCCCCCTCGTATGACAAAGGAACATCCCCAGCTCACCTTGTCTGACAGAGGAAGGTCCCCAGTCCCACTGGGATGATATAGGAATGTCCTGAACACTGACATGTGGCACAAAGATGTGAAGAGCTTGTGGAATTCCTTGTCAAGTGTCAACATTCATGGCCAAGCATTTTATTTCTGTTAATTGTGAAGAATGTTTTATTCTCCATCTGTGGCCATGAGGAACCTCACCATAATTATTCTGTTCAATATTAAAGTCAATATATATATATCACACCATAATACCAAAAGGATTGGGGCACCTGCCTTTACACTATATATATATACACACACACACACACAAACTTTAATGGCATCCCAGTCTAATGCCCCGTACACACGGTCGGACTTTGTTCGGACATTCCGACAGCAAAATCCATGGATTTTTTCCGACGGATGTTGGCTCAAACTTGTCTTGCATACACACGGTCACACAAAGTTGTCGGAAAATCCGATCGTTCTGAACACGGTGACGTAAAACACGTATGTCGGGACTATAAACGGGGCAGTAGCCAATAGCTTTCATCTCTTTATTTATTCTGAGCATGCGTGGCACTTTGTCCGTCGGATTTGTGTACACACGATCGGAATTTCCGACAACGGATTTTGTTGTCGGAAAATTTTATATCCTGCTCTCAAACTTTGTGTGTCAGAAATTCCGATGGAAAATGTGTGATGGAGGCCACACACGGTCGGAATTTCCGACAACAAGGTCCTATCACACATTTTCCGTCGGAAAATCCGACCGTGTGTACGGGGCATAAGACTGGGATGCCATTAAAGTTCATGTTTGTGTAAAGGCAGGCGTCCCAATACTTTTGGCAATAAAGTATATAAATATATACTGGATAGTGTGTGATAGGGTTGGAACCCCTGTCTGGTTTTTACTGAAGTCTGTGTCCCCCGTCGGGAAGATTTATTCCTCTATTGGTCCTGGCCATTGTCACCGAGACAGAAAATGACGAGAAATCAAACATTTTACAGAGGTCACAGGAACAGAGATGAGGATACATTGGTCAGTGACCACGCTGTATTACTTTACTGCAGTAGAGAAGAGTGTTGTCCTCCTCTGTACTGCCTGGTAGAGGTGCTTGGATTATAAAATTGGCTGAACAGAATTACAAACCCCATTGGAAGTTAAACCCGTTCCATTTATATGGATGTATTTCAGCTCTGTATTTATCATCTGGCCTGGAAAGTTCTGCTTTAACCACCTCAGCTTGCAGAAAGTTTCACCCCCTTCATGACCAGGCTATTTTTTTGCTATTCAGCACTGCACTACTTAATGCAATGCTGTACCCAAAGAAATGGATATTTTTTTCACACAAATAAATAGCTTTCTATTGGTAGTATTTGATCACCACTGTTTTTTTTATTTTTTGCAATATAAAAAAAAAAACAAAAATTGTGAAAAAAAAGTTTTACTTTTGGCTATAAAACATATACAATAATAACATCTAGGGCTTTCAACAGGTTAACTGTGTGTCTGACAATGTGTAATGTGTGTTGTTTTTTTTTTACCAAGTGTCTTTGTTTCTTATCACTGCTTTGCAGGGAGAAAACACAGAGAGATCATTCCCTCTGTATAGAACTCTCTGTTGATTCTCAACACAGGGCTCTGGGCTGTGATTGGACACAGCTGAGCAGCAGGTTCTGGCCAGGAATCATTGGCCAGAACTTGCTGACAGACTACAGTGAGTTTCGGAGGGGGGGAGTGGCCTATACTCACACACTAAACCTGGAAGCAGGAATTGACGCCACGGGTAAGTCGTTTTGCCTGCACAGGCTGTCTGTCCGCAGTACATTGTACAATACTTTGGCAGGTAAAACTGCTCCCGTATATGGTTCCCACCCCACTTGTGTATATAGTTGGGATAAGTTAGGCAAATTTAGTTGGACTTCACTTTAGTCAGTGAAGTCAGTTTACCTGGGATCAAGTAAAGTTCAGTGTAGGTAGTGGGCAGGCTCTACATAGGCTGACTCTGTCACCTCCCTCCTGGCTTCTGGAAGCTTCTAGTAAGTTCCAGAACTTATTGGGTGGGAGAATGGAGATGAGAGCCTGAACATTCAGGAAATCTCTGCCAATCCCTTGGTAAGGACAGCCCAGAAGGTGGGGAGATGGCGCTTAAATATTGTGGAGCCTGGCCACGTGGGGGAGAATCTAGGATCCAGAGGTATGGAGGGGACCCCTATGATTCTAAGCCAAGGGTAAAAACTCAGGCTCCCTCACTTTGATCAGGGCACATTGACCTGGCTGCTTACATGGCTCCAAAACAAAAAATATATCGCCAATTGTTTTTTAATCTCTAAAAGGAAAATATGGGATCTCATTATGAATAAAAGTTCAGATATTTTAGCTGTAACCCTGTCCATTTTTAATTAGTGCATGCTGGGAGTTGAAGTTCCACCTCTCCCACCTCCAGTAGTAATGCTTTCTGTATGTACTCCAGGCTTCCCATCTGTTGGCCAGCTTCTCCCTGCTTTCCCGTTCTTAGAATGTTCTTGCTTTTCTAGGTATTGTCTGTCCCCCCCACCCATCAGCTGCAAAGCAATATAAAGCAGACATATACCAAATGTGCATGGCGCTAGCTAGTGACGCCCCCTGGTGTCGATACTGTGAAATGACCTCCAATTTCATTATTTATTTATATATATATATATATATATATATATATATATATATATTTTTTTTTTTTATTTATTTAAAAAAAAATACATACAGTGCCTTGAAAAAGTATTCACACCCCTTGAAATTTTTCACATTTTGTCATGTTACAACCAAAAACATGTGTTTTATTGGGATTTTATGTGATAGACCAACACAAAGTGGCAAATAATTGTGAAGTGGAAGAAAAATGATAAATAGTTTTTACATTTTTTTTTTTTTTTTTACAAATAAATATCTGAAGAGTGTGGTGTGCATTTGTATTCAGCCCCCTTTACTCCGATACCCCTAACTAAAATCTAGTGGAACCAATTACCTTCAGAAGTCACCTAATTAGTAAATAGCAACTGTGTGTAATTTAAGCTCAAAATAAATACAGCTGTTCTGTGAAGCCCTCAGAGGTTTGTTAGAGAATCTTAGTGCACAAACAGCATCGTGAAGACCAAGGAACACACCAGACAGGTCAGGGATAAAGTTGTGGAGGAGTTTAAAGCAGGGCCTGGTTATAAAAAAATATCCCAAGCTTTGAACATCTCACGGAGCTCTGTTCAATCCATCATCCGAAAATGGAAAGAGTATGGCACAACTGCAAACCTACCAAGACATGGCCCTCCACCTAAACTGACAGGCCGGGCAAGGAGAGCATTCATCAGAGAAGAGCCAAGAGGTCCATGGTAACTCTAGAGGAGCTGCAGAGATCCACAGCTCACAAGGAGAATCTGTCCACAGGACAGCTATTAGTCATGCTCTCCACAAATCTGGCCTTTATGGAAGAGTGGCAAGAAGAAAGACATTGTTGAAAGAAAGCCATAAGAAGACCCGTTTGCAGTTTGCGAGAAGCCATGTGAGGGACACAGCAAACATGTGGAAGAAGATGCTCTGGTCAGATGAGGCCACAATTTTACTTGTTGGCCTAAAAGCAAATCGCTATGTGTGGCAGGAAAACTAACACTGCATATCACCCTGAACACACCATCCCCACTGTGAAACATGGTGGTGGCAGCATCATGTTGTGAGGATGATTTTCTTCAGCAGGGACAGGGAAGGTGGTCAGAGTTGATGGAAAGATGGATGGAGCCAAATACAGGGCAATCTTAGAAGAAAACCTGTTAGAGTCTGCAAAAGTCTTTAGACTGGGGTGGAGGTTCACCTTCCAGCAGGACAACGACCCTAAACATACAGCCAGAGCTACAATGGAATGGTTTAGATCAGGGATATGCAATTAGTGGACCTCCAGCTGTTGCAGAACTACAAGTCCCATGAGGCATAGCAAGACTGACAGCCACAAGCATGACACCCAGAGACAGAGGCATGATGGGACTTGTAGTTTTGCAACAGCTGGAGGTCCGCTAATCGCATATCCCTGGTTTAGATCAAAGCATATTCATGTGTTAGAATGGCCCAGTCAAAGTCCAGACCTAAATCCAATTGAGAATCTGTGGCAAGACTTGAAAATTGCTGTTCACAGACGCTCTCCATCCAATCTGACAGAGCTTAAAACCATTTTGCAAAGAAGAATGGGCAAATATCTCTCACTAGATGTGCAAAGCTGGTAGAGACATCCCCAAAAGACTTGCAGCTGTAATTGCAGTGAAAGGGGATTCTACAAAGTATTGACTCAGGGGGGCTGAATACAAATACACCCCCCACACTTTTCACATATTTATTTGTAAAAAATATTGAAAACCATTTATCATTTTCCTTCCACTTCACAATTATGTGCCACTTTGTGTTGGTCTATCACATAAAATCCCAATAAAATACATTTACATTTTTGGTTGCAACATGACAAAATGTGGAAAATTTCAAGGGGTATGAATACTTTTTCAAGGCACTGTACTTAGGATCTCCATCCACATCTTTATTCAGGGCAGATGACCCAAAGCATTGAATCATTTTGCTCAGCCTGGAAACGGGCATTTCGAACAAAGTTTTAGCAATGTCAGTTTCCATATTTGAACAGTAAAAAGCAAATTGTTTCTTATGCAGTATTGGGCAGAGGAATCAAATTACTGCCAGGCAACAGGCATCTTCAAAAGCCAGCAAAGGCCTTCAGATTCATTCATAACAGGTACTTCCTTACATAATGCCATCAATTAATTATGAAATAAGTATGCATGTGCTCTATCTAGGCACTTGTCAATTATCCATTTATCTCTGCAGCCAAAAAAAAAAAAAAATAAGGCAGGTTCTCACACAAAAGCTGCTGGGGATTTCTTGAGCAATGGGCATTTTCTGACTCTGATTATTATAATTTTTTTTAGCTCTCTGTAAAGGGGGGGGGGGGGCATTCTTTCCACTGGCCACCAACATAAGGAGCATTCTTCCATTGACCCTCAATGTAAGGAACATTTTTACCATCACTGCCCATCAACATAAGAGACATTCTTCCCACTGATCACCAATGTAAAGGACATTCTTCCTCCCACTGACCACCAATGTAAGGAACATTCTTCCCACTGACCACCAATGTAAGGGACAATCTTCCCACTGACCACCAATGTAAGGGACAATCTTCCCACTGACCACCAACGTAAGGGACAATCTTCCCACTGACCACCAACGTAAGGGACAATCTTCCCACTGATCACCAATGTAAGGGACATTCTTCCTCCCACTGACCACCAATGTAAAGGACATTCTTCCCACTGACCACCAATGTAAAGGACATTCTTCCCATTGACCACCAATGTAAGGGACATTCTTCCTCCCACTGACCACCAATGTAAGGAACATTCTTCTCACTGATCACCAACGTAAGGAGCATTCTTCTCACTGACCTCCAATGTAAGGGACATTCTTCCTCCCACTGATCACCAATGTAAGGAACATTCTTCTCACTGACCACCAATGTAAGGAACATTCTTCCCACTGATCACCAATGTAAGGGACATTCCTCCCACTGACCACCAATGTAAAGGACATTCTTCCCACTGACCACCAGCGTAAGGGACATTCTTCCCACTGATCACCAATGTAAGGATCATTCTTCTCACTGATCACCAATGTAAGGATCATTCTTCTCACTGATCACCAATGTAAGGATCATTCTTCTCACTGATCACCAATGTAAGGATCATTCTTCTCACTGATCACCAATGTAAGGAGCATTCTTCTCACTGATCACCAATGTAAGGAACATTCCTCCCACTGACCACCAATGTAAAGGACATTCTTCCCACTGACCACCAGCGTAAGGGACATTCTTCCTCCCACTGATCACCAATGTAAGGAACATTCTTCTCACTGACCACCAATGTAAGGAACATTCTTCTCACTGATCACCAATGTAAGGAACATTCCTCCCACTGACCACCAATGTAAAGGACATTCTTCCCACTGACCACCAGCGTAAGGGACATTCTTCCTCCCACTGATCACCAATGTAAGGGACATTCTTCCCACTGACCACCAATGTAAGGATCATTCTTCCCACTGATCACCAATGTAAGGAACATTCCTCCCACTGACCACCAATGTAAAGGACATTCTTCCCACTGACCACCAGCGTAAGGGACATTCTTCCCACTGACCACCAATGTGTTGTATAGAGTTGCCCTGGGTCCCGAATGCACTAAATTATTTTTATTTCCTTATCTCTCACCTTACTTTGCACACCAACATACTGTAAGCTGTAGTACAATAATACGTAGAGATTCCCTAGAAACAGTTATTTCAAGGATTCCTCCATGTTAAAATCGAGTCAAGAAAGGCTACTTTAAAGGAAATGATTAAAGAAATAGGAATCCACACGAACACACATAAAACTATTTTTATTGAAAGAAAAAAAAAATTCCATCCCATAATTTACGGTAAAATTAACTCTTTACTTTTCTACGATGCAAAATATTTTATATACTTTTTTTTTTTTTTTAATTCAAGGCACTTAGAACCAACTTACAGACAATTCCATTTGATCCCTTGCCGCTGGGTCAGCATATAAAACAAAAACACGAGAAACCAATAAAAATCGAATGTTGCTAATACATTTTTTTTTTTTGAATTATTGTTTTTATTGCAATCCATTTTAAGTGGCACTGCTGCTTGAAAACACAAAGAGTTTGTTATTAAAGCTTTTGTTGAAAAAAGAAAAAAAAAAGAAAGAAAAGAAAACAAACAAAAAAGAAAAAGAAAACACACTTGTTACAGTACACCACACACACACACACCCATCCTCCGCCTTAATGATGAAAGTGTCTGGAGGTTGCCAATAGCATACCCTAAGGCTGGTCACACACGTGACACAATCTGATTGTACAATCGGGTTCAGTTCAACAGTACAAATGTAAAAACCTTAGAAATAAAATTTAAGGGGAAAATTTATATTATATTATAATATATATATTATATTATATTATATTATATATATATATATATATATATATATATATATATATATATAAAATTAAAAGAAAATATATATAATAATTTTTTTAAATTTTACATATAAAAATTATATATAATATCTATATATAAAATTAGTCTGTTGCAGATTTCCCTTCCAAGACCACTTTTTTTTATAAATACATTTCTTTGTGTGAGATATATATATATATATATATATATATATATATATATATATTTTAATGTATTTATTTAATGGATCCCTGTTGTAGATCTCCCCTCATTTCTTGACTCGGCTAATGTCACCAGGACCGGAAATTAGGAAAATCTCCAATGGGGACACAGAGCAATGATAAAACACTGACGTGGGGTTTTACCATTACCCTAATACGCTAAAGAAAAAAAGATGATTTAAAAAAAATGATTTTATTTAAACCTGGACTGGTAATTAAGAAACTCTACAATAGGGAGCAAAAAAAAAAAAAAAAAACTGACAGGTTCTAGCATTCCCGTAATTTGCTTAAGATAGTATAATACATATTATATATACACAAATGTACATATATTGTTTAAGGTGTCCCTTTTGCGGATTTCCCCTCTTACTTCCTGTCCTGGTGTCACCAGAACAGGAAGTGAGGGAAACTCTTCAGTGGAGACAGCAGAAGAAGAAAAAAAAAAAAAAAGAAGACAGTGGCTCTACCCCTTTCCTGCGTTATCCAAAAACGAAAAAAAAAGTTTTCTGCAAATATGCAGATCAACTTTTAATTAGGATTCAGTTGAAAAATTTCGGTTGCCTTTGGGGTAATTTTCATGATGCACCCCCCTCCCCTCCTATACACACATAATTCAGGCCAAATCACAATTATATCATTTCCATTTTTTATTTTTATTTTTGCATGCTCTAAAAAATAAAAATGTCACACATGCTAAAATCCCATCAAAGCAGCAACTGAAATGTTTGACTGTCCAATTTTTTTTTTTTTTATTGGAAGAAAAATATTGACACAATTATTTTTTCGTTGATTTGGTTTGTTAGTGCCATAAAGAAGAACAATAGAACATTTCTGGTTTGCTATGGCAACGGGATCTCCTTCGAAACATTTTGATCATTAAGGACCAATTGTGCTCTACAGTTCAGAGATATGTGCAAATACTGCGGAAAGTTCACCTCGGATACGGGCGACTCTGCGCATGACGCGGTCAGTTCAGGAGGGGGGGGGGGGGGAACCTAGAGATTTTCATAGACACACAAGCTTTACATTAGCGGAAATACAGTTTTCGTCAAAAAACGTGCAAATGGCCGCATTTGCATATTACCAGTTACAAAATGCAGTACGAGATGCGCGATTAATGCGGTTAATCAGGATTACATCCCGTCACTGAAGGCGGAGCATTATGGAACCCAACAATGAAGAAATGAGAAATGGTCACAAATCGAAGTGGACCTGTCACTTGGACACAGTGGTGGGAGCCGATTTGTGGACAGAATGACGATGTGGCTAAAAAGGGGGGATAGAAATGTTGCCAGTTCCTGATGAATTAGGGGGCTGTGGCTTTAAAAAAAAAAAAAATGGCTGCTCTCTTGGGCAGAAAACGCCATCGTCTGGCACCGTTGGGGAACAATTTAGGAGGTCAAAATAGAGATAGTAAATTTACTGGGGACCTATTGGTGGCAATGCTAGCAGCAACATCACTGGCGCCCTCTTGTGTGACAAAATGGTAACACATCTGTCTACACAAGTTGAGCTGCGTTGATCTTCACAGAATGCATGCTCAACACCGGGGGAACGCAGAATACAATTGTTTTCTATGTGCCCTGTTCACATCACAACACTGCTTTTGAGGTGGGTTGTAGAAAACCGCAAACTGTGCTTTTCCGCAACGCACTGGAGGTTACCTGAAGTCGGTCACCGCAGCACTGCGGTGCGTTGAAATGAATGAAATGTCATTATGACGTTTCAATAAAGTAAAAAAAAGAAAAAGGTAAACAGTGCTTTTCCGTTGTAACAGCACAAGGTCACTAACTCCCCTCACCATCTGGACACCAGCTTGCACACCAATAAGGATCGTTTTAGCGTTCGGGCTGTTGTGAATATGCACTAAAATAACCTTATGGCAACACAGGGCAACATGTTAGGGCTCGTGCACAGGGCTCATTAGCTGGCACAAAAAAAATCCAGTTAAAGTTTCCATGCTCAGTATGGATTATAACATTTGTACTAATGTTAACAGACCTCCATAGACCCTACGGGCTCCTGCTGCTGCTCAGGGCTGTCGTGTAAATACTGATAATGTGTAGGCAGGGGCAGAGCCGCCGATTACACGCTATCAATGTTTCCATTAATAAGTCACAACAGCCAAAACACTAAAATGGTCCACTTTAAATGTACAAAACTGGTGTCCAATGTGTACGGGCGGCAAGGAGAGGGAGTGGCCTGTGCTGTTACAACTCAAGGCATTGTTTACTTTTTTTTTTTTAACTTTATTGAAATGTCAAAATGGCATACAATACTCCCAGTGCACAGGCCCATAACATACAGTGCACATGGGCCCATAGCAGTGAGATTGTAAAGTATGAGATGTCAGCTGGCAGTAGAAGCGACTGTTTGCATCTTCATACATTGCTGCATACAGATCTGAACACAGAAGTATTGTATCCTATGGGCTCGCGCAAACTGGACTCTAAAAGGTGTGTTAAAGGGAACGTGTCAAGACACACATACCCAGGCTGCATACTTTCCTCTGAAAATACTAGTTGCCTGGCTGCTATGCTATATATATGCAGATTAGGAGTTAAAGCTGAGCTCCGGGTGTAATCATTCCAATAGCCTTTGCCCCCCCCGACACCAATCTCCTGCCTGTCAGAATACAATAACGCAGAGGCAGGGATAACATTTGTACTAATGTTAACAGACCTCTATAGACCCTACGGGCTCCTGCTTCTGCTCAGGGCTGTCTAAATACTGATAATGTGTAGGCAGGGGCACTGACTGTGTTAATGGGGGAAATCAAGCAATTTTCTTTCCTTAAACCATAACCTATGGCTTGCTTTAGCGGAGTTAGTAGCAGTTTACCTCTGTCATGTAGTAATGTGGTGTTAGGCTTAAAAGATGGCTTTTATTTGCACTGAATATTATAGCTGCCCTCTTCTGGCATCAGTGCTACAGGCCTGAGACATCAGAGATAGTGCAGTCTTCTCCCTCCCCCACCCGTGTACACACGATTCACACAATGCAGCCCGAGACAGCGCTTGGGCAGTGCGCTTTGTGAATGGCCACTGTCATTAGATGAGGTGGAAAGACGACGCCCAGCACTGGTGTCAATCATACCGGCAGCACTGATATCGGCTGGGGGAGGGGCAGCTCCCACTGTGATGACACTGTGCATTTTGTGAATGGCCAATCAAAACCAGGGGCGGACAGATGACCCCAGTGCGGGTGTCAATCATACCTGCGGCACTGATGACCATCAGGGGAAGGTGGGGGTACAGCAGAAGTGGTCAGTGCAACCAAAAGCCCACTTTTTGGGTAATACGACACAACCAAACCACTACTAACCCCCATAGATGTGTCCAATGTTCTGCTTCAAAGTGGTTGTAAACCTCAGACATGAACAAAGCATATCCCTCTATAGTGTGTACTTGTCTCCATCCAGAACACTCAGGCTGGGTCCCCACATGCTTCTCCCGCGGTTCACAGCATGGGGTCCGGTGCGTCCATGTTCACCAATTCAGGTGCGAATCAAGTCCGAATTTTTGCCTGAATTCACATCTGAATCGGAACCAAAGACGCACAGGACCCTTTTTTAAATGCAGGCCGTGGCCGCCCAAGAGATGTGTAAACCGGCTCCATTGTGAGTCACACTATCCTGTCATGCAAACTGGATGCAGGGAGACCCACATCCAATTCACAATAGTGTGAACCCAGCCTAAGTGTCATTTCTGTCTGCTGCCTCCTTCCTCTGCTATCAGCGTGAACCCCTTCAGATGAGTTTTCCTGACACCAAGAGAAAAATGGTGACAGGGGAGGGAGCTCCAGCACACAACCTGTGATTGACAGCCTCAGCTCTGTTCCTGTGTGCTGAGTGAGGGGGGGGGGGGGTGTACCCTTCTCTCCGATCACCTCTCCTTAGAGCTCTGCAGTTTAATTTCATCTCTCCACTAAGTAACATTTCTGTCTGCTGCCCCGTTCCTCTGCTATCAGCATGAGTCACTTCTGACAAATTTTCCTGACACCAAGAGAAAAAAGGTGACAGGGGAGGGAGCTCCAGCTGACTGACAGCCTCAGCTCTGTGAAGGGGTTGTATCCCTTTCTCTCCAATAAGCTCTCAGAGCTCTCCTCACTGAGCTCTGCAGAGTGTAACTTCAGCTCTCCGCCCCCGTTTTCTGACAGCTCAGACAAGCTTTATAAATTCTGGACTTTGAATGATGTAGAGAAGAGAAGGCTGCAGATAAACAGGTACAACTTATGCAGGAGGATTTTTTTCATCTCTGTGTATGACCTAAGGCAAGCCACTGCACTGGGTATATGGAAGGGTTTACAACCACTTTAAAGCTGAACCCTGGGGGGAAAAAAACTTTCATCGGGATATAATCCTCATATATTCCTTTAAAAGCCACAGAGGATATAAAACTAATTTGTGTGTGCTTTGCAAACTCAGATATTACCATATAAACATTTCAGTGACATCCCTGTGTGGAAATAGCCTGTTCAGAGAGCTGAGCTGTGGGAGGGGCCCAGCAGGCTCCACCCACTACTGGCTGTCTGCAGAAAACTGCAGGGGCGGGGGGGGGGGCGAAGACAAGACCAGGCACCCTGCACAAAAAGAGGGAGCTGAGCTGTGGGAGGGGCCCAGCAGGCTCCACCTGCTACCCTGTTTCCCCGAAAATAAGACCTAGCGTGATTGTCAGTGATGGCTGCAATATAAGCCCTACCCCCCAAATAAGCCCTACCCTGTTTCCCCGAAAATAAGCCCTACCCTGAAAATAAGACCTACAAGGACTTTAACTAGGGCTTTTTTGGGGGGTAGGGCTTATATTGCAGCCATCACCGACAGTCACGCTAGGTCTTATTTTCGGGGAAACAGGGTATATGCTGTCTGCAGAAAACTGCAGGAGGGGGCGGAGACGAGACCAGGCACCCTGCACAAAAAGAGGGAGCTGAGCTGTGGGAGGGGCCCAGCAGGCTCCACCTGCTACATGCGGGTCTGCAGGAGGGGGTGGAGACAAGACCAGTCCCCCTACACAAGGAGAGAAGCTGAGCTGTGGGAGGGGCCCAGCAGGCTCCATCCCCTACAGGCTGTCTGCAGAAAACTGCAGGAGGGGGCTGAGACAAGACCAGGCACCCTGCACAAGGAGAGAGAGTGACCAGGGACACTGGATTACTGCACAGATCTGGAAGTAATATGGAGACAATATTTGATTATCCCGGAGTTCAGCTTTAAAACCTAATGTCTACATCCTTATTATAGGTCATGTGACCTAATACCAGCCTGAAGCATAACAGCCAGGTTAATTGGAATGGCAGCCGCCATGTTTCGGGTGCCTAGAACAGACATCGGTGTCCAATATTGACATTTTCACCACCACAGTGCCCATTGTGACAAACACTTCAAACAGAACATTGACAGTTACACAAAAGAAAAAATTAAAAAAGTGTCTAAAAAGATTAATACCCTTAAATTTAATTAATTCAGGCAAGAGTAAACAATTCAACTTTTTGAAAAAAAATTAATGACACAACTGCTAACAATCATGATAGTGTTATCGAGGGCTAAACCCACAAACAGAAGTCTTAAAATGGACAAAATGAGTCGGAAAATAGACGGCAGTTGATAAAATCCTGAGATGACACTACTATCCATGAGATGAAAAATGTTGAAACGCGTAAATTAGAAATGAAAACTATTTTAGTGGATTCTCATATTTTTTTTTTTTTTACATTTTGTATCACTCTTCCCCCTCCCCACCCCCCATATCAAAAAATAGCATTCTCCCACTCTCCCCAAGGTCAGATACAGAATTGTAAGCTCTCCAAAACAGAGCCAAAGACTATAATTATATATATAATATCTTATATATATTGTAATAAAAAAATTTAACATTTTCGGCCAGAAAAGAGGTAGTGTGGAAAATAAAAATGCAGGCTGAAAGCTGGATAGCAGCATTGCAACGATAACCAGAGAATGCGGCTTATCTTTTTTTTTCCTGGAAAGGGACCGCGCAGCGGGATGCTGGTTAGGTTTAGCGGTGTCTACGACAGTTAAAAGACATATTCTAAAAAAAAAAATGGTTAGCGGGATAACAGGTTATTGCTGTGTGATGTGGGTTTGTATGTGGGGTTATGCAGACAAAAATCTAAAAAACAGGATCAGGAAATTGATGGGGGTCAAGGTGACCAGAGATGGGCGTTTCACTCATCAGTGCCCCCCTCTTTTTTTTTTGCACGTCTCTCCATAGCCTAAAATATGCTCAACCTGTGGCCCTCCCCTGCTGTTGCGGAACTACAATTCCCATCATGCCTCTGCCATTGGGAGTCATGCTTGTAACTGTCAGCCTTGCAATGCCTCATGGGGTTTGTAGTTCCGCAACAGCTGGAGGGCCACAGGTTGCGCACTCATGAACCCCCCCCACTAATACTTCCTCTCCAGTTCCACAACCCCCCCCCCCCCCCTGTACTCCATTGGAACCCCCTTTAAGAAGTAAGTAGCCAGTGATTCCAGGTATGGGGGGGGGGGGAGCATGTGACCACCTCCCCCTCTTCCACCCAGGATGTGCTGCTCAGGTTTGGGCAGCCAATAGCCAGGCCCGGGAAAGGGGGGGGGGGGGGGTGTCACAAACCCTCCATTACTGAGCTTACATGTGCTTGGACTCCCAGCTACAACAGAAGAAAGGCGCGTGGGGAAAGACAGTGATCAGTGTGTGATCACTTGTTCCTCTAAGACAGTGATGGCGAACCTTGGCACCCCAGAGGTTTTGGAACTACATTTCCCATGATGCTCAACTGCAGTGTAGTGGAGCATCATGGGAAATGTAGTTCCAAAACATCTGGGGTGCCAAGGTTCACCATCACTGCTCTAAGAGAACCTGTCAGTCACTTTGCCCATCGATATCCTTTACACAGTTGGCTGCAGTAAAGAGAAGAAGTTTGCTAGGTAGTAGGTGGCAGCGATTTGCTGGAGACCAAATTACATGCAGGCTTGTTCATTTTGAGTTTGTCTCTCTTTTAGTACAATTCATCTACAAAATTTGCAAAGAAAAAAAAAGCATGTTAAGTCCTATTTTTGGCAGAGGTCCCAAGACACTTCTTGTTTTCTCTCTGCAGAATACAGACATTACTGTCAGATAAAATAAGTTTTAAAAAATTGTGTATGCGGTCTATATCAACCAGGAGTGTGACCCTGAGGGCCTGGGACCTGAAGCCTCTCTCTATCATTTACCTTACATTGGAGCTGAATACGGTGTGCGGCGGTACCTGCATGCCATATTATATATTGGAGCGAGGTGTGCTCCATTCTCTGTCAGCACTCGAATACAGAGTGTGGGAAACTTGGAACGGCTCAGATTCCATATGGCAGTGATGGCGAACCTTGGCACTCCAGATGGAACTACATTTCCCATGATTCTACACTAACACTGAAGCGTGCATGAGCATCATGGGAAATGTAGTTGCAAAACATCTGGGGTGCCAAGGTTCACCATCACTGCCTTATGGTATTAGAAAGGACAGGGAGTCGCATGCTCCTCTATACCTGAAGTACTGCCTATTTTCTTTGCTCCCAAGGGCTGAATGGAGTGGAGGAGGTATGTGATGCTGGGGGGGGGGGGGGGGGTTCACTCTGCAGGAGACAATCTCTAACAGGAGGAGGATTACGGAACAGTAGACGTGTTCCTTTGTAGACTTAAAAGAGGTCACATTTGAAATAGTGAATGCGGTTTGAAGTTATGAAATGGAAGACAAGTTGTGAAATGTTCTTATAATACTTTATTTGCCTTTCCGGACTCCCACTTTACCTAGAAATGTTGGCTACACTCTTGGCTGAGGATTCACATTGACCATTCTCTTCGGCATTCCAACCTCCCTCATTCCTTCTACCAAAACCACCTTCTCCTTGCTAAGAACTCAAGTGTCCTATAGGTCAGTGGTTCTCAACCCTGCCCTCAAGTACCCCCAACAGGCCATGTTTGCAGGTTTTCCTTCATCTTGCACAGGTGCTTTAAATCAGAGTCAATGGCTTGGTATTTTGGACAGCTATTTTATCGAAGAGAAATTCCCAAAACATGGCCTGTTGGGGGTACTGGAGGACAGGGTTGAGAACCACTGCTATAGATCATGCAATTTTCTTTCCTTCCACTACAAGTGGAAGGAAAGAAAATTGATGGATTCCCCCATCAACACAGTCAGTGTTGATGGGGAATCCCTCCTGCAGAGCTTTTGTGTTTTGCTGGCAGAGAGCATTCCCTGCCAGCAGAACACAATCATTTAGCCGCCAACAGTGATCGCATGGAAAAAAAACCCCGACAGGCAGGTTGAATGATCGACTTCAGTACAACCAGCCCGCCCATAGATGGATCAATGACATCAGCTGGTCCCTGCTGAACTGGCAGCAATTCTATCCATCAGTGGACAGCCATGCGTTTCAGTGGGGGATTGGAGAAGATGGCTATGAAAGACAAGAGGAGAGAGAGGATGGAGCGAAGATAGAGGTAAAAAAGGAGGTCATTCTTGAAAAAGCCCCCCCCCCCCCCCCCCCCCATGCTAAATCCTCAGCATTCGTAGGAGTGGTACTGCTATTCTCCTTAGAAGCCGATGGAAAGAGAAAATAAATCTGCGGAGAGAGGGGCAGACAAAAGAAAATAGGAGACAAACGAGGGGAAAAATATTTTCCAGCAGTTCTCTGTAGACCAGTCCCAGTCATTAGCGCTGCTAAAGCCGGCCATAGATGGATCGAATCTTTGCTGGTTCAGCAGGGGTCAACTGAAATGGTTGCAGGAAAGAAAGTTACACCATCTACCGCTTTCCGAATTCTGATGACCTACAACAGTGGTCTTCAAACTGCGGCCCTTTGCTTGCCTTTATTCAGCCCTTGAAACATAATTCCTGCCACTGACACCAACTATTCCTTCCACTGACACCAACAATGGGTCACTATTCCTCCCACTGACACCAACAATGGGGCACTACTCCTTCTACTGACACCAATGATGGGTCACGATTCCTCCCACTGACACCAACGATGGGTCACTATTCCTCCCACTGACACCAACAATGGGTCACTATTCCTCCCACTGACACCAACAATGGGTCACTATTCCTCCCACTGACACCAACAATGGGTCACTATTCCTCCCACTGACACCAACAATGGGTCACTATTCCTCCCACTGACACCAACAATGGGTCACTATTCCTCCCACTGACACCAACAATGGGTCACTATTCCTCCCACTGACACCAACAATGGGTCACTATTCCTCCCACTGACACCAACAATGGGTCACTATTCCTCCCACTGACACCAACAATGGGTCACTATTCCTCCCACTGACACCAACAATGGGTCACTATTCCTCCCACTGACACCAACAATGGGTCACTAATCCTTCCACTGACACCAACAATGGGGCACTACTCCTTCTACTGACACCAATGATGGGTCACGATTCCTCCCACTGACACCGACAATGGGTCACTATTCCTCCCACTGACACCAACAATGGGTCACTATTCCTCCCACTGACAACAATGGGTCACCATTCCTCCCACTGACACCAACAATGGGTCACTATTCCTCCCACTGACATCAACAATGGGTCACTATTCCTCCCACTGACATCAACAATGGGTCACTATTCCTCCCACTGACATCAACAATGGGTCACTATTCCTCCCACTGACATCAACAATGGGTCACTATTCCTCCCACTGACATCAACAATGGGTCACTATTCCTCCCACTGACACCAACAATGGGTCACTATTCCTCCCACTGACAACAATGGGTCACCATTCCTCCCACTGACACCAACAATGGGTCACTATTCCTCCCACTGACATCAACAATGGGTCACTATTCCTTCCACTGACATCAACAATGGGTCACTATTCCTCCCACTGACATCAACAATGGGTCACTATTCCTCCCACTGTCGTCAACAATGGGTCACTATTCCTCCCACTGACGTCAACCATTTCTTCCCCTATAACCAAAGTCCAGGCTGCCCCCCCTAAAGTCTGAAGACAGTGAACTGGCCCTTTCTTTAGAAAGTATGGAGACCCCTGATCTACAAGAAGAAACTGGAGGAAGAAAGGGGTTTCCTTTGTTGAAGGCTAGTCCTCTGCTCTGTCCAGCTTATTTAACAGCAGCGCCATTCAGCCCCAGAACCTGCATGCACCCTAACCCATGGCAATGGCAATGTATACAAGTGGGATAGGATGGTAAAGAGCTTCTCCAGAAAATAACTAAACTCCATACACCTTTCACAAATGCAGCTATTCAGTGGTTTACATTTCTCAGCTCAGAGGGAACCTGTAGTGTATATCCTCCATTCTCTCATAGTGCTAGAGTCAAAGATCATACGTTTTGTTGGCTTCATTGCTCTTAAACATGTATGCAGAAAAGGACTCGGAGATGCATCCTTCCATCTGAAGCCCTACAGATTTTTTTTTTGCTTTTTTAACAGATTCCTCTTACTTTCAATGAAAAATAAAGGCTGTGTGAAGTCTGAATCCTCATCGGAAATCAAACATGCCATGACTGGTTGGGAGGCCGCCATAAATAGCTACTCCGCTTTAGGAGTAGAAATAGGGCAGCACATCTCCGTGTAACCAGTCCATCTCAGCAGGACTTCAGATAAAGCATACAGACTATAGCAGAACTATAGGCAATTTTTTTTTTCATTTTGGATAGAGTAACGGAGGGTTATATCTAGTGATGCAATTTCGCCCGCCGACAATTATTGGCCAAAAATAGGGTTTTCAGTGTGGTGCCAATAATAGCTGCTAAAAAAAAAAGCCAGTGATTTTGGTGCACTTTTACATCGATTTTGCCCACTTATGGTGTGTAGGTCATGTGACTCAAAAAAACGCATCAAAAATACTAGATGGGTGGATTTTTTTTATGCATTCTTGCTGCATTTTCAATGGGGAGATGCTGACCAAATATGCACCAAGCAGGATTTTTAACACCGCTTCAAAGGGTGGAGATAACGGCCGACAATAAATTCATATTCATTTAAATTCATAATATGAATTAAAAATTTGAATATAATAGAATTATTTATAAAAAAATATATATATATTTTAAAAAAACATCAATTTCGGCTTCGCTTTCGGCCAAGTGCATCCTACATTTTTCGGTTTTTGATTTTTTGAATTTTGATTTCGGTGCACCACTAGTTCTAACCCCCACCAGTTTTTTTTCTTTTTTGCCATCTGTGTCCCATTGGGGAGATTTACCTTCACTTCCTGTCCCACAGCCAAAACAGGAAGTGAGAGGAAATCCTTGCAAATTAAAGGGAATACCAAAACAAGTGTCCCTATTGGAAGATTTCCCCTTTATTACTTTTCTGGGGACAACCCGAATATTGTGATGTTCTTTTTACTCTCATTTTCACTGATAATAAGCATGACAAACAGAGAGGGTGAATCTCCCCAACGGGGACACAGACAGCAATAAAAATCCTGACAGGAGTTCTAATCCCTCGCCACTCTATCCAAAACAAAAAAAAAAAATAAAATAAAAGTTTTGCCTATAGTTATACTTTTAACAACAAATTCCCCCAGACTGCTAATGGAAATAAGTGAGCCGAGTACTATGAAGCACTGAACAGTCTGTGGGGTGAGAAGAGTTCCTTTCTTGAAGATCCTCAAACAGACCAAATCCTCCTAAAGGGCAAGCTACAACATGGGGAGTGGTTCACATTCCAGCAATAGGATTGGTCAGACTGCTCACTAGATTTATTGTGTATGTAGAAAGTAGCCAAATTCGTAAATTTGGAATTGCGCCCTTTTTTTGGGGGGGAGGGGGGAATAGTATAAACTTTTAAAACCAGATTAAGCATGACAGCTGTGGTTTTAAATAAAAACAATCAAAAAAACAAAAAAAAAAACAAATGTCAGTATACTTATACTTTTACCTAAAGTGCTAAAAGAGACAATCAAAAATTAGGTTGTCACATAAAAATATCAAATTGCATTTTTTTTTTTAAGTCCTGATTTTTTTTTTTTTTTCCTCTTCTATTTTGCTCCTGGGAACCAAATTGGTGCTCGTCCCGGAACGCCCTCCAAGGTTTCATCGGCTGGTTTGAACGTACTCTAGACGGAGATCTAAGCCCCCAGGCAACACATGAAGGAGAAGTCCGATCAACACTATTGCATCCTCCCCTTTGCTGCCCCCTGCTGGAACACTTTGTGGAATACAAAACACACTACATATGTCAGCTCGTCAGAACCTGTGAATTAAAGCCTCTTTCTCTCTCTCTTTCCGCCTCATTTCCTCCTTGTAACAGCATGAGCAGTAGTTCCCCGTTTCGGGACGTCCGTAAAAAGTGCAGTGGACTTGCTTACACTTGGTCTGCTGGACATTATAGAGTGTCCGGGTTTTGCTGCTGTCAGAGTTCACAGATCTGGACAGGGGGGTGGAGTCTGTGTATTCTCTGTATCCGTTGCTGTGCGTGATGCAGACCGTCTGGTCAGTGACTTCGGGGTACACCGGAGGAAGCTCAGTCTCTGAGGGAGAAATGCCGCCCGCTTGTAGCGGGCTGGGCTGGTAGGCGTTAAGCCGACCCTGTACAGGTTGCCGGGGGAGAGTGACATAGGAGGGCATGCTGTTACAAGGCCCACCTGCGACTTGCCTTCTACTGTCCTGGTAGCTATGGGCACCATCCGCATTCACTATGGAAGGTCTCGGGATGGTAAACCCTCCGGAGTAGCTGGAAGGTAGTGCTCCTTTCACACCCACACCATAGTCCATGCCAGCCATGCCATAGTTACCAGTCGCCTGGGCATAGGTGGGCAACGGAAGCATATCGTCTCCTTTAGTTTGCAACATGTCCTGCTCCAACCGCTTGGCTGTGCCGCAGTTCATCAGAGTCTTTTTCTCTGCCTCTCTCTGCTTCTGCTCCGCTACAAACCTCTCCTGGGCATCGGTCAGATACCGCTGGATCATCTGCTTTTGGTACGGCTGTCGATCGCTAGTTTTTAACAGGCAGGCGAAAATGAACTTGCGTTCACCTTGCATGGCCGCCCGTAAGATGCTGAGACTCAGCTTGACATCATTACTGTACTTGTAAGGGTCGCAGTGGCTTTTGTCACTTGTAGATTTGACTGAAGATTTCTCCGACGAGGTAGACAAGTCTCCTTGGGAGGAATCATCCTTGCTCCCTTTCCGACCCTTGAGGGAGCCCTTCTTTTTCTTTTCAAGCGTGTCACCCTGTCCGTTGGTCATGCCGGACTTGCCGCCCTTGCTATGCATCAGTCCTCCCATGTTCTTCTTCAGCTTACTCCCCAAGCTCTTGCCAAAGCTGCCCAACTTGTTGGCCACCGAATCGGCTCTCTTCTTCTCCTTCTCTTTATCTTTCTCCTTTTTGGACTTGTCCTTTTCCTTCTCCTTCCCGCTCTTGCTGCCTCCATTGCTTGCCGAGCTGCTGCACACAGACTCTTTGTCCGACTCTCCAGATTCTGCGGCTGACCTTGCGTCGTCCCCAGCAGATGCCGTTGGCGACTCTGGCTGGGCGAGAGGAGCCTGTTTTACAGAAAAGAAAAAAAAAAAGAATCAGCTTTTTGTATATTTAAAAACAAAAAAAAAGTCCAGTTAGTTTGCCAATAACCAAAGCAGGCCATAGATGACCCGAAGATCACTGGATTCCCCCATAAACACAGTCAATAGTGCTTCAGGAGGCATTCCCACATGAACACCATGTTCTGCGGGGGGGGGGGGGGGGGGCAGCCAGCAGAGCACAATTACTGCTAGCTGCTATACCCACGATCAGTAATCAAATGTAGAAAAATCAGACAGGCTGGTTGTAGCAAAGTCGATTTATGGGTGTACAATCAGCCATCCCATACATGGATCAAATCTCAGCCAGTCCCTACTGAACCCACTGAATTTCAATCCATGTATGGCCGGCTTAAAATAAATAACTGGCCCCTGAAGTCAGCACTTTACTTCAAGCACATTCACATATATATATATATATATATATATATATATATATAATGAATAAACATCAGGTGGGTTACCCTCTTGTCTTGATATCCTTGTTCAATCAAGGCACCGTCATATTCAAATAGTCATACCTTCTAATCACTGTAAATTTCTAAACAAACAAAAACAAATCATAGTCCCTGTTCATACCATCAGGGTGTAGGGACTGTAATTTGTTAATCCACCAAACTTCACGTCTTTTTAGCTTCAAAATCCTATCACCCCCTCTTTTGTCATGGGGAATCTCTTCTAAAACCATAAAACGTAGATCGGTGTCTTTGTGGCCCATTTCTGAGAAGTGACGCGATACAGGTAAACTTGATTGGGGATGTCTAATTGTACTACGGTGTTGTGCGATACGGTCTTTAATCTTTTGGGTTGTTTCCCCCACGTAAAGGAGATTGCAGGGGCATGTGAGAATGTAAATCACATATGATGACTGACAGGTATGGAAGCCGTTAATTATTATTTTCTTATTGGTCCTGGGATGAGAAAAGTTATTCCCTTTGATAACTAAATTGCATTGAATGCAATTGAGACAAGGGTAACAGCCTTTTCTTTTACTGCCAAGAAAAGTCATCTTTTTCTCATCCTGCCTCTCTGGTTTAAATTCGGATCGCACTAAGAGATCGCGCAAGGTTTTATTGCGCCGGTATGCCTTCATCGGAGTTAACTGAAACTCCTCTATATGAGGATAGGATCGTTTCAATATCGTCCAATGTTTTCTCAATGTGTGTGTGTGTGTGTGTGTGTGTGTGTGTGTGTGTGTGTGTGTGTATATGTATATATATATATATATATATACACATACATATATATATACACACACACACACACACACACACACACACACACACACACACACACACACATATATATATATATATATATATATATATATATATATATATATATATATATATATATATATATATATATATATATATATATATATATATATATATATATACACACACATATATATATACACACACATATATATATACACACACACACCACACACACACACACACATATACATTATATATATATATATATATATATATATATATATATATATATATATATATATACATATATATATATATATATATATATACATACATATACATACACACATATACACACACACATATACATATATATACACATACATACACACACACACCTATATATTACTGTACACAATAGATTTCAGAAAGTCACTATTAATTGTGGTACCCAGTTTTTAATTTATGGCCTTAAATGCCCCTGTGGTCTGTTTTATGTCAGACGTAATTTGAGGACCATGTGCGCCAGATCTGGAGAACATGGAAGGTTCATCGCACAAGGTAGCGTGGAGAAAAAACGGTGTACTCATCATAACAAGGACATGAGAGGCCTGCGGATTGAGGTGACCCCATTGGACCTCAAAAAAGCTGAACATTTTTTTTTTGTTTTAAATTTTGCCAAAGAGAACCATACTGGATCTTTGCCTTAAATGGTCTAACCTCAGAAGCCGTAAAGTGCAATTCCCATCAAATTCTAAATCTACACTCAGCCCCATGCTAATGGCCCCCACACATGATCCAAAAAAAAATCAAACAAAAAATACCGCTTTCGAAGCGATCGTACGATAATCGGGTTGTTAGTACAGAGCTTTCAAAAGCCGATTGCGACAGTTAATCCAATCGGACAAACATGAATTTTTTTCTCGTACGATGCCAGATCGTATGATTTTCATTTAATCAGTACAGTTGTCGTCCAAAAATGCAATAGAAATACATTGCAACACATGACATCACTTCCGATTTTTTATTCTGTCATATGAGAATTTGTCACTTTTGTAACCTCTCCAATTTTAATATGCAATTAGCATGCAAAAAAAAAAAAAAAAGACTGACGATCTGTCGTCCAATTTTCGAATCGTGTGCATGGGCCATAAGATGATCGGGTCCCAGCACTGGCTTTAGTGATGACATCACCCATAGGCTTACTATGGGGGCAGCCGCTGTCGACTGTCCCTCCTCTACACAGAAGCTGGTCATGTGACCGGAGTGGCTCCAGAAAAGGCAAGTATACACATCTTTTCTTTTACTGTTTGATAGAATAGTCTTAGAATGGGGGTGGGGAGTAGATTTAGATTTCGTTCTAATTTGACTGGAATTACACTTTTAAGGCTAAATTCACACTGCTGTGATCCGATTTTCAGTGCGATTATGCAGCTCAACATGGATTTGGTTTGCATATTCCATGGCGCTGAAAATTGCACCAAAGCAGTGCAGGAACCTTTTCCATGGCTCATTGATGTGAACAGGCACCATTGAAAGCAATGAGATTTTCATTGGCATGCGACTCAAGTCGCATCTGAAATCACACTGGTATGATCAGAGCCTAAATAAAGGGGAAAAAAAAGATCAGTACTATCATTTAGGTTTCTGCCATTGCAACAAATTGACTTTTTCCTGTAGAAATGGAATTGTATGTGAAAGTGTTTCAGGAAAAGTAAAGCCAACACTCTGCTGACACCTACAGGCCGCTACAAACACTGGTGTCTCCAATTGGACAAATGAATACATTGTTTCTTGTTTAGGCATCATTCCTAAAATTAGTCATATTGTAGATTTTTGATTACATAACACTTTTATATTGAAATATGAATAAATCATTGCTTATTAATAGATTTGATTAGTTGATTAGATCCAACATACAAACTTTTATTAATTTAAAGTGATTGTAAACTCTATTTTTAAAAAAAATAAAAAAACACAGGTTTATTACTTACCTGCTTTTCTTGGGTCCTCTGTCCTAGCATTCCTACTCTTCTTGGTGTGCCCCTATAGCAAGCTGCTTGCTTTGGGGGCACACCTGTGGGCTCGCTCCCGATCCACGTTGCCTGCGTCCATAGACACAGACAGCATGGCGCGGCCCCGCCCACTTGTGACAGGATTTGGCCAATAGCAGCGGGATCCAATGGCTCCTGCTGCCCTCAGCAAAGCCTGTGAGACCTAAGAGAATAAAGCTGATACAGATAAGGGGGGGGGGGGGGATATACTGCTACCTAAACATTTTTAGCCCAATGCAAGAAAAGCATTAAGGTAAAAATGTTTAGGTTTTAGAACCAGTTTAGCTTAAAATATATATATATTTTTTTTACATCTGCTGCCAGTGGAGAGCCCTAGTAGAGATTCTGACTGGCATGGCCATGCGCCATTTTGCCCGGCCCAACAGCTGGTGGTTGATGACCACCTTTACAACTCACTACACCATTGGTCCTGGGGGTGGTATTCTTCTCTCTAGAGTGGCCCTGTACAAGGCATCCTTCCTATTTGGACACATGTATAGAAGGGTTTCTTTGAATAAAGTGATTTTACTGCTCTAGATGGAGGCACTTCCACTTTTCTGTGTTGTCATAGCCTTGTGCTGACTTAGGGAAGTAATCTTGGCGGTTAGAGCAATTTCTAAGGACAACAAATTTCCAGGGACATTAAAGTGGTTCTAAACCCTTCAAGTTTTTTACCCCAATGCATTCCCGTATACTTACCCGATCTCGATCCAGCACTGTGATAAGAGCAGCGGCTCTCTCCCTCCTTACTGGGCAGAATGATAGCAGAAGGAGCCATTGGCTCTCACTCCTGTCAATCAAATCCTAAGACAGGGGGGGGGGGCCGAGCCCCACTGTGTGTGTCCACAGACAGCGGGGTGCAGGAGCGAGCAGAATGCCCCCATAGAAAACAGCTTTCTATGGGGGCACGGGCCAGAAGTGCTGGTGGGGGAACTGAAAAGAGGAGGATCGGGCCTGTTCAGTGCAAAACCAGTACACAGAGCAGGCAAGTATAAAATATTATCTTCCTCTAGTTTTATTCATCTAATGAAACTGCAGATAATAAAATAGTTCCATTACTCACTTGTCCTTTTCACGTATGTAAATGTGCACACATGACAGAAGTGCTGATAACAAACCATTCAAAGGGTATAAACTGTAAATCCACAAAGCTGTATAACTTCACCCAGCAGGTATCGTAAACAAGCAGTAAAACTTCCAAAGATGTGTGTTTGTGCACCTAATAATGTTGTGCGTTTCCAGGTAATGCACCCTGTGGTGACGTCACTTACGGCGTCACTTCTGACACATCTCAACAGAAATCTTCTTTCAAGGATAGCCAAGCAGGGATGTGTGTGTGTGTGTGTGTGTGTGTGTGTATATGTGTGTGTATATATATATATATATATATATATATATATATATATATATATATATATATATATATGTATATATACACACACACATACATACACACATACATATACGTGATCCTGCCTGCAGGGGGCGTGTGGCCGATGGGCTGCTTCTGCTGTGACTATTCACAGCAGAAGCCGATCTGCGGGTGTCGGGCACTCCATGTCCTCTG
Organism: Lithobates septentrionalis; assembly: GCA_037952835.1. Classification (NCBI taxonomy): domain Eukaryota; kingdom Metazoa; phylum Chordata; class Amphibia; order Anura; family Ranidae; genus Lithobates; species Lithobates septentrionalis. The sequence continues at coordinate 2,765,714 of JBBDGP010002273.1, forward strand.
ATCGGCACCCGCTGGTAAACCACACAGAACGGGGATCTGCTTACGTAAACAAGGCAGTTCTCCGTTCTGACAGGGGGCGAGGAGATGGATTCTGCGGTCCTTCAAAGCAGAGACTAGATTCACGTGAGTGCTCAACCCGTAGCCCTCTAGCTGTTGCAGAACTACAAGTCCCATCATGCCCCTGCCTTTGAGAGTCATGCTTGTAACTGTCAGCCCTGCAATGCCTCATGGGACTTGTAGTTCCCGCAACAGCTAGAGGTACCACAGGTTGGAGCACCCATGAACTAAATTCTCTTCTCTTCCCCCAGTAAAAGCAGCACACAGTACACAAAAGCACAGGCTAGGCACACAGTTAACCCTTTGATCGCCCCCGATGTTAACTGCTTCTCTGCCAGTGTCATTAGTACAATAACAGTGCATATTTTTAACACTGATCACTGTATTAGTGTCACCTGTTCCCACAAAGTGTCAAAAGTGTCAGTTAGTGTCTCCGATTGTCCGCCACAATGTTGCAGTCCCGCTATAAGTCGCTGATCGCAGCCATTACTAGAAATAAAATTATAAATAAAAATTCCATAAATATAGCCCATAGATTGCAGACGTTATAACGTTCATGTAAACCAATCAGTATACGCTCATTGGGAAATTTTCTTTTACCAAAAATATGTAGCAAAATGCATATTGGTCTAAATTTATGAAGAAAATAGATTTACATGTTTTATACCAGAAAGTAAAAAATATTTTTTATTCTCAAAATGGTCGTTTTTTGTTTATAGCGCAAAAAATAAAAACTGCAGATCAAAAACCACCAAAAGAAAGCTCTATTTGTGGGGAAAAATGACATTGGGGGAGGGAGTTGCTGCACACATAAAATGGGAGGCTTTAGGACTACACTAACCCGGTCACTGCCATTTTTGCATATGTTTAAAAAAATAACTTTAGGTCTGAAAGGGAGTTAAAAACCCCCAAACATTACATATTTTCATATAGCAGAGACCCTGGAGAAAAAAAATGGTGGTAGCTCCAATCTTTGTAACGTGTATAGCAAGCAGTGTTTTCGTACATGGGTTCCCCCTTGACAGGTGTGTTTATATTTGTGTGTATGCATACGTGGGGTGAGCTAAAACTTGGGAGGGTGTTTAAGAGCTTGGGTGTAACTTTTTGTAATTTCGCTAAAACTTTATTTATATGACAAAGGAGACAAAAAGTCCCCAAATTAGATAAGACAGATTCTCTAATGAAAAATCAGGGATCTTTTAGACCCCGGATGTCCCACCTGCCCTCCATTGAAGCTTACAGTCACACTTCTATGTCTATTTAAATGTGAAAAGTTTGAAGGGACATGGAAGTTTTTTTAGGAACTTTTTGGCAGTTTGTTTTTCTTTTTGTTAGGGACTATATGGGGTTTTTAATTTAACTCTTATTTTTACATTTTTCATAATAAAAGTATTGCTTTTTTATAGTGAAGAACTAAATGTGTGCATTCAAGGGTTCCTTTATGCAGCACCAAGCTGATTGTCCTGTGTACTTGTACCAACGAACATCTTTGCCCATAAATTTTAATACTCGTTTATGATACCTGTGAGGACTACAGCTTTGTGTGGATTTAGTTTATAACCTTTGAATGGATTATCAGCACGTCCGTCATATTTGTATACATAAGGACAACTAAGCAATACAATGATCTAATAATGCATTTTCAACAGATGAATTAAGCGAGACTCCCATACACACTGTACAACTTTTATTGTCCGATTTCCTTTAGATTTACCAAAACCATGTAGTGCAAGGGCCTGCCTGATTGCATACAAATTGAAACTCTTAAGCTGAATACACACTATACAATTTGCTTTCCAATGCCATATAATATGAGGTCAGACCTTAAGCGTTTCAATTTGTATGCAATCAGGCAGGCCCTTCCACTACATGGTTTTGGTAAATCTGAAGAAAATCAGACAACAAAAGTTATAGTGTGTATGGGGTCTTAGGTTTGACCTCATACTATATGGTTTTGGTAAATCTGAACGAAAATATCTACAGAAAATTGTATAGTGTGTATCCAGCTTTAAGGTGAGTGCTGGAGGGTTATTTTATATCCCCCTCACTTCCTCTTCCAGGGACGAAACAGGAGTAAAAGGAAATAAAAAATCCCCTGTTAGGAAATGGTCAACAGAACATTTGTACTCAATGGAAGATTTCTCCTCTATTACTGTTCCAGTGACAGCTGAAAAAGTCTGGATTGCTCACCGCTCTGTCCGGGTGTTTACCAGGACAAACAGAGTGAGTAAATCACACCCTAGGAGGGGGTCTATGGATGCAGGCAGCGTGGCTCTGGATTGATCCTGCACGAGTGCCCCCATAGTGAGCGACTTGCTATGGGGGGAACTTGGAAGGGAGGAGCAGCCACGGGTGCCGGCGGGGGACCTGAGAAAAGGAGGTTTGAGGCTGTTCTGTGCAATGGAATTACACCTAGCAAGTAAGTAAAAAGTGTTTGTTAACAAAAAAAAAAAAAACCCCAAAACTTTACAAATCACTTTAAAGCCCGCTGTATAAACTATATGTAGCCTCAGCTACACACAGTATACAGCTCTGTGTTCCAGCAGTGAGATGGAGACTTCCTGTCTCACTTCGAGAACAAAATCAAGTAGGGCTGAGTGCGGCTCAGCCATTCACAGGAAGCTTTGTATTCTATGAATGAATACAAAGCTTCCTCTAATTGGCGGGGAATCCGAGACATCTTCCATCTGCCTCAGCCATTTGTAGGGAGCTTTGTGTTCTATGAATGAATACAAAGCTTCCTCTAATTGGCGGGGAATCCGAGACATCTTCCATCTGCCTCAGCCAATCAGGGGAAGCTTTGTATTCATTCATAGAATACAAAGCTCCCTACGAATGGCTGAGCAGCGCTCAGCCGGATTCCTTTTTTGTTTTTTTGGGGAGGTTCCCATCCAGGCTACATAAAGTTTATACATCTAGTAATGAAGGTAATCAGTCGTTTGGATCAGCTTGGTCCAAATAAACTATTTAACCTTTACTAAAACCTGGAGATCAGCTCTATGATAGAAGACAGGTAGACCTTATAAAGTGGCTGTTCAGGGTGGTTTAAATCGGCCAAACATTTTATACATGCATTTATGTATGTGTACATGTTAGCACTGCATATTTAATACAAGCATAATAAACAGCAAAACTGGTAATATACCCAGAGACAGATCATCTGCAAGGCAACCTAAGCAGAGGCCTAGTGCCTGGGGGGGGGTTGTCCACAAGATTCATGTGGTAAACCAATGAGATTATGCAATTGGTCAAAGCTGTGCCCATGACGGTCACCTCACCAAGAAGGATGTATTGGAAGGCAGTTGTGGTCTGAAGGCTCACTGCCAGTGCAGACAATGTAAATGGGACGGCATTTCTGTGCTTGTTGCAACGCGTCTCAATGTCAAGGCGGGGCCAAAGCTGCTACCTTGTCTAGGGCCCCGTTCTACCTTAATCTGTCTCTGGATTATACAAAACTTAATCCTTTTATAGTCTGACCCCCCCACAAGCATACCTGCGTCTCGCATGGCAGAGAAAGCCAGGTGACCGTCATGTAATTATGCAAAAAATTTAACTTGGCTTCCAGAGATAATGTGACGCTGCAAGAAAAAAAAAAGAAAAAACGTTTTAGTTTTAATACATTTGTATTTTCAAGCTGCATTTTAGGCTGCCTTCCCACTAGTTTAACTACAAAATCATGCGACTTTACACTTTCTGGCACTCAAGTTGCAACAAAGTAATGTGGGAACCTTTTCTAAGTTGCTGCAATTTTAACTCCCAAAGATTGGAACAGGTGCTATTGAAATCAATGGGCTGCGACATGCGACTGTATGTGTCCAAAGTCACATGACAAGTCACTAGTGGGGACGGAGCCTTAGTGAACTTGTAATTAACGGCCAAAACAAAGCCGGATTTTGCTTCTGCTTGGCGTGTTAATGTATACAGATCACATCGGACTGCCGGTTGCGAGAGACAGCAGCAGCCGGCAGATTTGTTTGTAAACAAACCTCATGTGACCACCACGATTGGCTGTAAACAAGTTTTGCGATTACCATGATTGGCTGTCAGGGCGATCACATTATCAAGAACTATGTTGACTAGTTCCCAGTCAGTGGTCGGAGACTGGTAGCTATCAGTGTAATTCCAGAACAAACAGTGTCCAGGGGTGCAAAGGCACGATCTCTGAGAACATTCATCTAGATCAGGGATATGCAATTAGAGAACCTCCATCTGTTGCAGAACTACAAGTCCCATGAGGCATCGCAAGACTCTGACAGCCACAAGCATCACACCCAGATGCATGATGGGACTTGTAGTTTTGCAACAGCTGGAGGTCCGCTAATTGCATATCCCTGATCTATAGGCTGCAGTCAGGAAGGGGTTAAGCTCAAATCGAGTCAAAGCTGTTTGCTCCAGTTACAGAGTGGTAAGAACAAGAACCTGTTCAATTTAAATTACAAATGGGGAAGATTTCCCTTCTTTCCCTGTTCTGACACCTGTAACCTGCTGGACAGGAAGTGGGGAGAAATATCTCAAATGGGGACACAGACTCCAATTAAAAACCTGACAAAGGTAGTAACCCTTCCTTACCCCTCTTCCTCTATACCAGGGGTAGGCAACCACGACACTCCAGCTAGGGTGAAACTACAAATCCCATCATGCCTCTGCCTCTAGGATTCATGCCTGTGGCTCAGTTTTGCAATGCTTCATGGAACGTTTAGTTCTGCAACAGCTAAAGTGCCGAGGCTGCCTAACCCTACTCTATGGCCACAAACGGTGGCATTAACCAGCTGTGCCAGCTTTTAATATAAGATGCCTGAGGGATGCCAATTACGGTCCATTGGCATTTATTGCCAACATGTTAAATGCTCTGTAAAAGGACGGCTGTTATTGAAGGCCAAGAGAAGCAACAGAACTGAGATCCTATTACATCCTGGGAATAGGAGCTGAAAGGCCGGGCAAGAGATGCCTCATAAAATATTCATAGGGTGGGTTGGGCAGCTCTGAGATGACATAACAGAGCACAATAAGAGGACACAGTGTCCTATGACATGGCCGGCCAAGGCTGCCATATTTACAAAGCTATGATGGTAATGATGATGTACAAAGTTCAGCAACCAACCAGGAAAGTCATACTACTAAAAGATATATTGTGAATGCCATGGATCACTACAGTAGCAAACCTCAACACAAGGACGTGACATTCGGCCATTCCTGTCTCTTGAAACAAGAGACCACTTAAAGCTGAACTACCCTTGCAGTGGGGCTCCCGCTGCAGTGCAAGGGTTAATGTTCTTTTTTGTCTAGGTCTCCCTTATACTCCTCCCTCACTCCTGCAGGCTTCCTACTCTCTATGCAACTGATCCCTAAAACATCTTCTCAGCTCTCCGTCTGTCAATCGCACTCTGTAATCACATACAATGCAGGACCAGCAGTCCTGCATTGTAAGTGAGAAAGCCAAGGGTCCATCAACAACCAGGAGCATCAGAAAGAAGAGCAGTGCACCCACTGCCGGGGAAGTTAGAGATAACGTAATGTTGCTTTTTGAATAGTAACCCATCATTGGTGTCTGTAGGAAGAATGTGCCCAATCGTTGGTATTATTAGGAAGAATGTGTCCCATCATTGGTGTCCGAAGGAAGAATAGTGTCCCATCATTGGTGTCCGAAGGAAGAAGAGTGTCCCATCAATGGTGTCCGTAGGAAGAATGTGCCCAATCGTTGGTATTATTAGGAAGAATGTGTCCCATCATTGGTGTCCGAAGGAAGAATAGTGCCCCATCATTCGTCTCAGTAGGAAGAATAGTGTCCCATCATTGGCATCAGTAGGAAGAATAGTGTCCCATCATTGGCATCAGTAGGAAGAATAGTGTCCCATCATTGGCATCAGTAGGAAGAATAGTGTCCCATCATTGGCATCAGTAGGAAGAATAGTGTCCCATCATTGATGTCAATAGGAAGAAGAGTGCCCCATCATTGGTATCAGTAGGAAGAATAGTGCCCCATCATTGGTATCAGTAGGAAGAATAGTGTCCCATCATTGGCATCAATAGGAAGAATAGTGTCCCATCATTGGTGTCAATAGGAAGTAGCGGTGCGTCCATAAGGGCGCACGGGCGCCGCCCCCTCTCTCCAGCCACCCCCTCTATCACCAATAGATAGATTCATGCATTGCATGAATCTAGTATCCATGGCCGTCGCTGCCACCCCCTTTTCAGGCGCCTTAATTACAGCAGCAGGGGGGTGTTTTTGAAGCACCTGATTAGAGCGATAGGCTCCAATAGGTGTAAAAAAAAAGGTAAACAGCGACCGCCATGCTTGGCGCTCGCAGTTCACCCAGCTGTGTTAGAAAAGCGAATGAATATTCGCTTTCCTAACACTGAACCGCCTTTCCGCCAATCAGGTGCTTGGGTCTATTACCCGTCACCTGATTGGCTGAAACGACAGGCGCTGTGATAGGATACCTATCAAGCATTCAATCATAGGAGAGGACGGGAGAAGACATGGAGGACAGGTCACCGCCCGCTGTACTCACCAGCTGCCCCATCGAAACAGGGTAAGTTCCGGGCAGACAGGAGGCGGGGGGGGGGGGCACAGTGGCAGCGTTCGATGGGCACAGTGAGGCTGCAATTGGTGTTTTTTTTCATAATTTTGTCAGTTTGTTTGCGCGCGCCCCCCCCCCCCCCCAAAAAAAATTTTGAGCACCAGCTGCCACTGGTAGGAAGAATGGTGTCCCATCATTGGCGTCAGTAGGAAGACCATTCTTGTTGGGTTCAGTGTGAGGAAAAGTGTCCCATAATTGGGGTCAGTGGGGGGAGAAGTGCCCTAAGGGTTGGATAAAGGCAAGCAAAGAGCCGCAGTCTGGAGACCACTGCTCTAGATCAGTGGTTCTCAACCCTGTCCTCAAGCACCCCCAACAGGCCATGTTTGCAGGTTTTCCTTCATCTTGCACAGGTGCTTTAAATCAGTCAATGGCTTGGTATTTTGGACAGCTATTTTATCTAAGGGAAATTCCCAAAACATGGCCTGTTGGGGGTACTTGGGGACAGGGTTGAGAACCACTGATGTAGACCATTGGGGGGTGCAAACACTGCGGGTACCGGTCTTTCTGCAGCGAGGAGTGGAGACTCAGGTAAATACAGCTTCTTTCATTGTTCCCTTAGGCATAAATGAGAAATTAATTGTTGCGATGCAGACACAGCCCCACTGCAAAGGATAACTTTTTATTTCTCCGGAGTTTGGCTTTAATGCAATGCATATTACTGCTCAAAACACAAAAAAAGCGCATACACAAGTCATTTAGGTGAGATCACACGGGTGGATGTACCTTGCCAGCCGGACATTATCGGAGTCGTACTTGCCCCATTCCCAGTCTTTGCCGGGATCCACTGCAAAGTGCACAGGAAGTAACTTGTGCTCAGAGTCGGTCAGGGGGATGAAAGGCGCTAGAGAGAGAAACCAAAACATGCAGAGAATGAAAAGCTGCCTTTGTTCAACTCAAATCCTTTATTTAAAAAAAAAATGAATGAGCTCCTCCAGTCAAACATAACATGGAATTATTGTAGTCAGGTATGGGAAGCATGTAGAGAAATGGAAAATTATAGACCTACATTGACCCAAGGAACATAATGATAGAAACTTTATATATTACCTACTGTTATGTATATTAAAAAGTGACATTAAAACCATTTCTACTGCAGACTGCGACTCACAATATATTCTGCTTACTCTTTTCCTCCTGAAAATGCTGATCCCCTGTTATGCAGGCAACTCCTTCCCCTAGCAGGGTCCTATGGAGCCACCCTTAATTGTGCGCTCCCTGGGAGGACTGCAGGACGCAACTGTCCCCACATTGACAGTAAATTGTATGCTATGCACGATGGGACTTGTAGTCCCAATGAATGAATGTGATGAATAGAACTGATGTAATTTGTGCATGAACTGAAAAAGAAACGCTGCACTATTTGGATGTAAGTGATGAATAAAAATGTAATTAGTGCGTGTTCCATGACGGGAAGATTGGGGAAGCAACGCACAGGAGGGGGGGAGGATATGGTGCATAATGTTAAATATGATGGAATAGGTTACTGATAAGTTGTTTTTAAAGCGTTTTAAAACTTTAAAGCGTTTGTTACCCCAACACTTCATATTCCTGATATGTGCCTGCTGTACAATGTATCCGGTTCTCTTCGTATTGCTTCCTTTATGTGAAATCCCTGGTGTTCCTGCTAGTCCCTCTGCTCCTATTAAAAACTGACCACACTAAGCAGGAGAGCACAGCATGGTCAGTTCTCTAGCTATGCTGGGAGCTCAGTGTGCTCTCATCCAATGATCAGACTTGTCCTGACATGCCCCGCTGCACAGACATTCACTGGCAAGCTCAGTGTACTGCTGCTTCTCCTCCCCCAGCTCTTATGCAGCTGAGAAGAGAGATGATCACTTATCAAAAGGAAAACATTTTTTTTAATGATAGAAATAGAGAGAGATCTCTATCTATATAGATAGAGATCTCTCTCTCTATCTATCTATCTATCTATATATATCTATATATGATAGATAGATATAGAGATATATAGCCATCTATCTAGATAGAGATATATATATATCTATATATAGATATATCTCTATATATATAGATCTATATATATCGATCTCTCTACACACACAATTTTTTGCCTTTCATTTCTATTATAACTGTGAATGGATTGTTTCACAAGGTGATCATTTACCATCACTTTAACCACTTCCTGCCAGCCGCGCGCATATATATGGCCTCTGCGAGGTGGCCTTTAAAGCCGAGCGGCCGCATATATGCATACATAAGTAAACAGTTTAACTGTCACAGAAAGTTCCCGATGCATACTTGCAGCTGGGAGCTTTTGATCATATGACCGCTGTAACAGTCAATCACAGCGGTCACATGACAGGAATGCACACCTCCGTCTCCAAGTATTTAATTGCCGTTAACCACTTGCCGACCAGCCGCCGCACATATACTGCTACTGCGGCAGGAGCGCTCTGTGCAATAGCTACAGCAGGCACCCGCGGCACGTTGCCGGAGCCGATGTGCGTGGCCGGCGGCCGCGATGTCTGCCGGCCACCCGCGATCGCTCCACAGAGAGCCAGAACGGGGATCTGCCTATGTAAACAAAGCAGATCCTCATTCTGACAGGAGAGTAGAGAGAGATCGTCCGTTCCCAGTGATCAGCTTCTTCTATTTTTGTAAATATTTTTATTTTCTCCACAGTACTACTTCTCCGCCACTAGATGTCCTCAGTGGCTGAATGACAGCTGGCTTCATTCAATCCAAGTCCTCACAAAAGCTGGGCTCACAGTTCTCCCTGACTGGGCAGTGCTCAGACGTCATTGCAAGAGGTGAAAGGGCCACCCACCATTACAGAAGAGAAAGACAGACCTGTAAAGTCACTGGACCAATTTTAAGACTGCATGAAAAAAAAAGTAGGCATAGGTGATTTTTTTTTTTTAAAGAATAGAACTGACGGAAGGGGGCTTCAAGAAGGACTGACATTACCAGTGATACTAATACAGTGATCAGTGCTAATATGCACTGTCACTGTACTGGCACTGGGCAGGAAGGGGTTAACATCTAGAGCGATTAAGGGGTAAATATGTTGCGTAATATGTGCTGCTTTCACTGGGGATCCAGTTGTTGTCTTTCCCTGCTTAGCAAACAATGAGATCTCCTGAACACAGCTCTGTGTTTACATTCACAGAGCTGTGTTCGGCTCTGAGCTTCCCCGATCCCCATCGGTCAATCACTGGCCGGGACCCGTTATCGGCATGTGCGGTGACAAATCACAGCACAGCTAGGCCGGCGGGTGTGCACGTGCCCCCTGCCCAAGCACGCGGCTCATGTACTAGGTACATGATCCCACGCAGGGAGGCTGCTTTGCCGCCGTGCATTCTCGTCATGCGGTTACAAGAAGTTTTTTTGTTTTTTTTTTTACTTCCTATCGATTTCCAAAGCTGGTTGTGTAGGTATCTAAAACCTACTAATAAAACAAAACACGCATATATATATATATATATATATATATATATATATATATATATATATATATAGACACACACATACACACACACACACACACATACATACATACATAAAAAAACATGACATAAGAATATAGGAAGGTCCACTAATAACTGAACACACAGAAAATACAGTTACACAAAACCACCATATGATACATTTTCAGATGCTCTCTTTTCTCCCACCAGTAATACTGTGGTACTGGACCATGTTAGAAATTTACCTTGATCCTTGCTTTGCTCATTTTGTTCCATGGACACCAGAGCAGAGAAGTGGGCTTGGTCATAGGCCAGCACAAGCGGGGAGCTGTGGCACTTGGTGGGTGGAACCTCCAGGGGAAGGTAGATGCCCCCAAAGGGTATTGGAGCAAAGGCTGCACATACAGAGAGATCAGTGTTAACTCTAAGAGCACCAAACCTGTACAATATCAGGACATCAGAGGAACATTATACAAGGTAAAAAAAAAAAAAAACTGCACATCGATGAGAAAAGTAATTAAAAGGTGGCCACCCATGCTACAGATTTAACAATTTACCAAATTTAAAGCATAGATCTAATATACATGTAAACTGATCCGGTTCAAAATATTGGATAAGAAGAGCCAAGAAACTGCAAACTGATGAGAAAATTTTTACTGGACTCAACAAACATGCCCTGATCCTCCTCTTCTGGGGTCCCCTGTCAGCGCTCCCAGTTCCTCACGCCCCCACCTAAATCACCACTGTCCGCTTGCTAAAAGGGGTACTTTGGCACTTCCTGCCTCCATAGACAGAGACAGTGGATTTGCCCAGCCCCCTTGTAATAGGATTTGATTGACAGCAGCAGCAGCCGCCAATGGTTCCTGCCACTATCAATCTGCCCTGTGAAGAAGGAGAGAGCTGTTGCTCTTGTGCAGATCGCTGATTTGAGATTGGGCTCAGGTAAGTATGGGAGAAGGGGGGTGTCCTGGACACTGAAGGCTTTTTACCTCAATGAATTCAAACTACTTTAAGCAGACTGAGGGTTATTTAGTGTAACTGCCTCTATGGTCATCCATGAGGTTGTTCAATCAGAATATTTGTGGACGTGGGATAATATACATAAAGATTTTACCATTTATTCACAGCTTAAAGTAAACCTTTCATGAGTAAAATAGGGGAACGGCCATTCCTGACCTCCTTCAGAAAATGCTAGCTCCCTGACTACTATGCAGACCCCATAACTTCACCAACGAAGAACAAGCATGCAGATCTGGAAGGTCAGAACTCCTCATCTTCATGCTTGTTCTGATAAAGGACTCGCTGTTTTCATGACGCTAGATGGTGAGCATTTTAAATATATATGCAGAATGAAGTCAACAATAACAGGCTCCATGTTTCTCTCAGGACAGTTTTCCCTTGAACAATGAACCTACAACCAGATATTTGTGATATTGGCTGGATCCGAAGTATTCCAATGATTCTGAGGACATGAGGCCACCACTGGAAAAAGCAACTAAAATCAGCTTGAGATTTCATGTATTTGAAGAAAATGGCAGACGAATGAAGAAAAATCACACAGCACAACCTTCATGGAGAAATGCAGAGTAAGATGGCAACACCATGGTATCCCAAGGCAAAGAACAAGTTTATACAGTGTATTAAAGTGAAGGAGATGACAAACCTAGAAAATGTTTTGTAGATTAAGGCTAGCACACTAAAAGCATGTTGGACAAGCAGAAAATACCCAGGGAACCCCACAGAACTTCAAGGAGCTGAGCAAGCAGACAAATCCTGAGAACCTCAATGAGTTTGGTGATCAGGCATAACCTAGGAACATCAACAATCTCGGTGAACATGCAAAACCTGGGAACCTTAATGAGTTGAGATAGCAGACAAAGCCAGTGAACCTCAGCATGCTGGAGAACCAAACCAAACCTAAGAAAATCAAGTTTGGTATCAAGCAAAACCTGGAGAACCTCCAACAGGTGAGTAAGAATGCAAACACAGGGAACCTCAACAAGCCAAGTAATCAGGCAAAACCTAGAATCATCAATGAGCTTGGTAAACAAGCTAAACCTGAGAACCTCAATGAGATGAAGCAAGAAAACATCAAGGAACTGAGCAGACAATTCTAGAGAACCTCAATGAGTTCGGCGATCAGGCAAAACCTAGGAACAGCAACAAGCTTGGTGAACAAGCAAATTCTGGGAATATCAATGAGCTGTGATAACAGACAAACCCAGTGAACCTCAACGTGCTGAATAATCAGACCAAACCTAGGAGAATCAACAAGTTTGGTAACAAGCAAAACCTGAGAACCTCGAAGAGCTGAGTATCCATGCAAACCCAGGGACCGTCAGACGCTCAATGAGCTGAGTAATCAGGTAAAACCTAGCAACACCAATCAGCTTGGAAAACGAGCTAAACCTGGGAACCGCGAGATGAGCAAGCAGGAAAACCTGGGAACCTCGAGATGAGCAAGCAGGAAAACCTGGGAACCTCGAGATGAGCAAGCAGGAAAACCTGGGAACCTCGAGATGAGAAAGCAGGAAAACCTGGGAACCTCTAAGAGCTGGGCAATTAGACATATCAGGGAACCCCAAAATTGGGGCAAGTAGGCAAAATTGGAAACTTTAAAAAAGCAGGCAACATCCAGGCTCCACGATTCAAGAAATAAGATAAAAACAGGGTAACGTCAAGCAAGCAAACCCAAGGCAAGCAGGTATAACTAGGGAAACTCAAAGAGCCAGGCAAGCAGGCAACGCCAGAGATCCTCAATGAGCTGGAAATTTAAATGTTTTTACAGCAGCTGTTTTTGGCTTCAGACGTTTTTTTCTACAGTCAATAAACTCCCATCATGTTATCCTATGTGTCCATGCACACATAGTCTGTCATCAGCCGTTTTTGGCTGGGGTGTTTTTTGGCTTAAAAAAAAAAAAAAACTAGTGGGTCTAACATCAAAAAACACTGATAAACACGAGCAAAAAACGTGGCTCATCAGCGTTTGACGTTTTTGATCCATTAGAAAAAAAAAACGCTAAAAAACGCTAACGCGGAAAAACGCTAAAAACTCAAAAAGATGCTATTGCAAAAATATTGAAAAACTCACTGCAAGGCTACTGGCGTTTTAATAACGTTATTTTAACGTCCAGTGTGCATGAGGCCTTAGGTCTCATGCACACTGGACGTTTTAGGATGTTTTTACAGCTGCTGTTTTTGGCTTCAGACATTTTTTTTTAAGTCAATAAACTCTCCAGCATGTTATCCTATGTGTCCATGCACACATAAGGCTGTTTGTAATTGTTTTTGGCTGTAAAAAAAACCCCCAAAAGTAGTGGGTTCTGAGAGGAGTTTTTCCAGCTGTAAAAAAGCTCTAATGCCGAAAAACGCAGATAAAACGCTCAAATAATGCAGCTCACCAGCATTTAAAGTTTTTTATCCTATTGAAAAAGAAAGCTTAAAAACGCTAAAAAACGCTATTGCAAAAAGGTTGAAAAACTCACTACAAAGCTACTGGCATTTTTAGAACGTTATTATAACGTCCAGTGTGCATGAGGCCTAAAGTAGATGTAAACCCAATTAATGAAACTTGAGCTGGGCACATATCTGCAGTGTTTTCTCATCTCTTTTCAAAGCACATAAGTCCTCTGGCTTTCTCCTGCTCTGTTCTTCTGTTATAAGCATGATAACTTCTGACAAGTTCTCTGTCAACAGAGATAAAACCAGGCTGAATTTAGTGTTAGGGAAGTTGCTATAAATAGATTAGCAGACTACTAAACTATTCACAGAACCGCTCTGAGAGTCTCTGCCTATGTGGATTGGGGGGTGTGTGCCTTTTCTCCAATCAGCTGTCTTGGCTGTGTGCCCAGACTTCACTCAGTGCTGAACAGGAAGAGAAAATCTATAACAGGATCTGAACTTTCTAAAGAATATATAAAGATGAAGACAGCAGATATGCAAGTAAAACATATGTAGGGAGATTTGTTTCATCTCTGTGTATCATCTGAGGCTGTTCACTTCACTGGGTATATGTGAGGGTTTACATCCACTTTAAAGAAGCAGGCAACACCCGGGCACCAAAATTTAACAAATTAGACAGCCAAAAATGGGGGGACTTTAGGCAAGCAAACCCAAGGTAAGCAGATATAAAACTAGCGAGCCCCAAAGAGCCAGGCAAGCAGGCAACACCAGGGTTCCCCAATGAGCTGGAAAGTGGAAAGCAGGCAACAACCGGGCACCAAGATTCAACAAACAGAACGGACAAGAATGGGGGGAACGTCAAGCAAACAAACCCAAGGCAAGCAGTTTTAACTCGAGAACCTCAAAGAGCAAGGCAAGCAGTTATAACTCAGGAACCACAGTCAGGCAAGCAGGTATAACTCTGGAACCTCAAAGAGCCAGGAAGGCAGTTATAAAACTCGGGAATCTCAAAGAGCCAGTCAACACCAGGGATCCTCAATGAGCTGGGCAAGCAGGCAAAACTAGAAAACAACAAGCAAAACCAGGGCTCCAAAACAAACCCAGAGCAAGAAGGAGAAGTACAGAATCTCAAGCTGTAGAAAGAACAGCCCATTCTCAGAACTTCAAGGATAACAAGGTGAAACAAGAAGGACAAGCAGCTATTCTAGAGAACCGCTTAAAGGTCAAATCATAAAACCTTGAGGTAAAGAACAAGAAATAAGATAATGAAAAGACTTGCAACATAAACTGTGACATGGTACATATCACAAATTTATAAACTTAATAAGCCTAACAGAACTTCCTTGGCCTAGGGGGAAAATACAAGTCATAGGTTGAAAAAAAAAAAAAAAAAGCAGCGTAGCCTGCAGGCAGTGTATACAGATATAGAGCAGGTAGGCAGAGGGCAGGGGGAGGTATGTCTGTCAGTCACCACTTTCTATTCATAGCATGTGGAAAGAATTTCACTATCAGATATAACAGGACAAGCATAATCAACACAAAGGCGTTTTGAGGGTGGTGGTGATGTGTGTTGCATTGTGACGGCTATAAATTTAACCCAATTCCAATGATATATGCAACACTGAGGCCCTGTTCACATTACGAGAGTTGGCATAGCTGGCACAATGTCACAATTTCAAATCACTGCCAAAACGTGGGAACCACATTAGTAACAATGGCACCTGAAACACAGTGCAATTCTGTATTTGTCGTGAACCAAAACGTGTTTAAAAATCCAGCTAAGCTTTTCCCCCAAAAAGGAGAAGGAGCTTCTTTTGGGCAATGGACGCCCATAGGGCAGCTCTATGTTCGACACACAAAAACGAAAAAATAGGGCAAAAAAAAAAAAAAAAATAATTGTGAGCGGGAACACTTGTCTGCTACGCGATATGTGAACAGGGCCTGAATTCAGATGAACTACTTAACTTGCTGTTATCCTCCTTTCCCAACAGCATACTAACAGCTACTGCCTGCTTTAGGTTGAATCTATTGCAGTGTCTTGAAAAAGTATTCATACCCCCTTAATATTTTCCCCGTTGTGTCATGTTACAACAAAAAACATAAAATGTATTTTATTCTGATTTTTTGTGATAGACCAACACAAACTGGCACATAATTGTGAAGTGGAAGGAAAATGATAAATGGTTTTCAAAATTTGGAAAGTGTGGCGTGCATTTGTATTTAGCCCCCCTGAGTCAATACTTTAACTTTCTTTCACTGCAATTACAGCTGCAATTCTTTGTAGGGATGTCTCTACCAGCTTTGCTCATCTAGAGAGTGAAAAATGTGCCCATTCCTCTTTGCAAGCAGTTGTCCTGCTGGAAAGGTGACTCTCTGTAAACTGCGGTCCTATTTTTGAGGATTCTCCAAATTGCATATAGCAGTGGATAAAATTAAGGACAGGTTTGTCTGGAGGGAGCCCACTCCTTCCATGTGCACCTTACTGCAAAGGTTAGTTATAATTTGGGGTGGTTGCCATCTGCCTATATGTATTGGCATATCCGCTTGAAGTCCCTACCACAGGTGCATGTGACAGGGTGAAAACGCAGGAGTCCAATAAGGACATTCTAAAAAGGCTTCCCACAAGAATTCGGAGAGGTGGAATTTGCGCTTAGCCAGCCAAAGGGTAATTTTTTTAAGTCAGGCATTGTTGGAAGGGAAGACTTGGTTCTCAGCATTCCAATTCACCCTAAAGGTGTTCAGTAGGGTTGAGGTCAGGGCTTTCTGCAGGCCACTCAAGTTCCTCCACACCAGGGGTCTCCAAACTTTCAGAACAAAGGTCCAGTTTAATGGCCTTCAGACTTTAGGTGGGCCAGACTGTGGCCATTGGGAGTAGAAATTGTCCCGGCGTCAGTGGGCGTAAACAATGCATCTTTGGTATTCGGTCAGGGATAGGACCCCATCGTTGGCGCCAGTGGAAGGAATAGGGCCCCAACGTTGGCGCCAGTGGAAGGAATAGGGCCCCAACGTTGGCGCCAGTGGAAGGAATAGGGCCCCAACGTTGGCACCAGTGGAAGGAATAGGGCCCCAACGTTGGCGCCAGTGGAAGGCATAGGGGCTTGTATCAGGGGGAAGAAAACTGCCCCAAGGGCTGGAAAAATGCAAGCAAGCGGTCCCCGGGTCGCAGTTTGGAGACCACTGCTCCACAACAAACCATGTCTTTAGGGAGCTGGCTTTGTGGATAGGGGCACAGTCATGCCGGAACAGAAAAGGTACGGATCACACAATAGTCTAAATGTGTTTGTATGTTGTAGAATTTACAGTGCCCTTCACTGGAAACACCTAAACTCAATATGATAAGTGGTATAGTAGGTCATGTGTCCTCAAACCTTTGGTTATATAGTTTATTTGAAATAGAGCATCACATAGAAAACAAAAAAAAAAGCAATTAATTACCTTCTCCACCAGAATCCCTCAGCATGGTGTCTGCCACCACCACTATGGGTCTCTTAAGGACATGTGCAAGTACAAAGACGTGAAACTCCTCCAGGCTCTCGTACACCGGCTCCTCTACGCTGTCAACCCTGTCACACAGAGAGAGTTTATTACTTTCACAGCACTATCCATGATCAACTTCTCAAAACACAATTATCTCAATGTCCTCCCTGCTGCTGAATCTAATTCATAGACACTGGAGGGAAGAACGTGTTGATTTCTCCAGTAGCCAATTACAATTCAGTTTTTTTTTTTTTTACTTGTGCAAGCTGGTAAATAAAAAGGAGGAATCTGATTAGCTGTGTTCGTCAAAGCAGTCACATCTAGTTCTTTTGATTTGCTCATACCAAGCACAATGACTTCTCTTCTCTGAAAAGTAAAGGAATAGGAGTGGACCAATAGATAGATAACCTTTGACATATGACCTCTGTTAGAGGTATGGGGAAAAAAAAAAAAAGAAGCAGTTTGCATCCAGGACTGATCACACGCATGTGATCGCTGCTTGAGCAGTTACATGCAAGAGCTGACAGCCTTCCATTGCATTTAATAGGATGGCCTACTTGCAGCTAATAGCGGGAACCCCTGAGCTGCTGCATTCGCAAGTGTAAATGCACCCTAAAAAGTAAAACCAATAGCACCATTTACTGCTGAATTCCAAAAATTCAGAAACTTTGCAAAAAGTACAGGCACACTATGAGTTAAGTCCAGTTATGTCACCTTCTGGACTTATCTTTACTACTTATATGTGACAGGTTTATTGCACTCCCCAAAGGATACAGGACACTGGCAGCTGTGAGAGAGGAGAGAAGCACATAGAGCAGCTATGCCCGCCCCTCCCCTCTGCTACCCATTTACAGAAGCCTTTGTAATTTGCGAATGACTTCACATAATACAAAGCCTTCTGTGAATGGGCAGAAGGAGGGGAGGGGCGGGCATAACAGTTCCAGCGACTGTGCTCTTGAAGACACTTAGGTCCAAAGTGAGCAGCATTGGAGCTCAAGAAGTTATCTTCCTGGAGCACAAGATATGACTAATAGAGATAAGTCTAGGAGGTGGAAGGCACCTCGTTCCATTTAACTCATGGTATTCCTGCAGTTGTTACAGGGTGGCTGGATTCCTGGAATTCAGCTTTAATGCAGTTATCAGAAAATATATCCTTTTGTATCCTGAATATAACAAGTCACTCACCCTCCACCATTACCACCGTTGGTGCCATAATGCATCCGTGGCTCACTAGAGGCAAGCTTTATTAAATCATTCCACTCTTTCTGCCACTCCTCTTCCGTGTAGACCAGGCCAGACTGTGACAAGAGTAAAAATATATAAGAGAAAAATATAAAAAAACAGCCATTAGCAGCCATTGAGATTACCTGGGACTTACAGTTATGGGTGACAATGTGATCTGCTCCCCTGTGGCAGCACTCAGGTCTAGCCCATGGCTAGTCATACAAGCAGAAGGGTAACACCACACCCGAGTCACCAATACAGCCAATCTATACACCAGCTGTAGGGGGAGAAAGGAGCTGTGAGGGGGCACAGATGACTATATGGGGGATAGAGGGCTCCTTTTTAGGACATGGTCATAGAAAAGGGGACAGTAATTTGGTCTTTTCGCATGTTCCCGATTCAGGTCATGTAGCACACAGGAAGGAGCCAACAAAGCCAAAATATGCTTTTTTTTGTAAACCATCTGTGCCTTAGGCATGACGTGAGTGCTGAAGGCTCAAATTATTATTGCCCATAACATCCAGTTTAAAATTGTCATTTTAACAATGAAGGTTTAAAAATAAAGACATAATTCCTTTAGCAGACTTGTCATACATCAGGCCCTTTGTCACCAGTGCAGACAGTGGCTCTTTGTTACAATGGTGGTCAGACTTTCAGATTCCCTGCCAAAAGCAGCGGTGCTGGTCAGAAGTACAAAAACATTTTATTCCCCCTCAGCAGCCAGTCTCATACAGCACAAGTGTAAAAGAAGCCAAATGGACCAGCTAAGCTCCAGAGCCAATTTCCCATTTTTGCTACGGGCCTATTAAACAAACACAATCGCTTTTTGGGGCAAACAAGGTTTTCTTTTTGGTGGTTTGGTCCTTCAAGAACGACTTCATTTTCTTTATATTCTAAAGTCAAAAACTTACTGCGGTCTGACCAGCGCTAATTTTAAAACTACTAATTGTGTTACAGATATAAAGTTCTAATTTTAGTCAGCAACTTGTCCCTTTCTTCACAACACTAAAATGATGCTTCCCATCAAAAACTTGGCTGGATATTATCAAATAAAAGCGGTTAAAAAAAAAAAAAAAAAAATTGTGTAGAATTTTTAATTTTCTTTTTTTTAACGCTTAGGTCTGGGTTGAATGGGCATACTTTGTTTAAAATCAAAATCCTGTTTCAGGGTGAATATAAGCTGCCATCACATCAACTGATATGGGTTCATACACCCACATACACTATTTAGCGCTGCCTTCCGCCCTGGAAGAAACCAATTGTGACAAAACGTGTACGGTGAAGCCAACGTTCGTGACTTCATCAAGTACCTCAAAACCCAGAAGTGGCCCGCTTCAATCCTGGGACGGACTGTTTGAGGTTATATGCGCATACATTGTGAGTAATTTTAAATTTGAATAAACTGAGTTTTATGGATTTACACAATGTGGTTGTTTGGCCTTTCTTTCATTTGATATGGTGGAGTCCGTGACTTCGGAGTGACAGGAGCATACAAGGGAGGATGTCAACCACATACTGAGCAGTGAGTCTCATGTACAGGCGCATTTTGACTTATTATATGGAAGTCAAATTGTTCTGGTAAGCGTGTATTGGATCTAAGGATGAAGGTGCACTTGGGTGTTGTTCCTGTTCAGCCCATCTTCTCTGCATGGGTCGGGGCAGAAGATTTCTTATTAGTCTTTAACCACTTCCCACCTGTAGGATGTCATTTGTCGTCCTGAAATTTGATTGAAGATATCCGAATGATGCCTGCAGCTGCAGGCATCATTCAGATTTGCTTGTACAGGCGGTGGGAGAGGACGTGAACCCCCCCAGTGCTTCTACCGGCTCCCGGGCGATTGGCGAGCTGGAGAATTCAGCAGCGGTTTATCATAGAGCTGACTACAGACCAGATGGTCCCCGGCCATCTCTATGACCCTGGGAGGCCGGAAGCGACGTCATGTCACTTCCGGCGCTCTCAGATGTAAACACTGCCCTTTTTTTTTGCTGGGAAGCCTGAGATTTTTTATCTCAGGCTTTCCAGCATAGAGAAGAGACGTGGTGACTTCTAGACCCCCAGATCTCTCCATAAAGAGGACCTGCCATGTCCTATTACAAGGGATAGGTAAAATAAACACAAGTGATCATTTTTTTTTTTAAAGAGAAAGTAAAAAAGTGTGGAAAAAAAAAAATGCTGAGGGTAATCTCTTTCACCATGAATTATATATGGACCAAATGGAAAAACGCCACAAATAGAAAGTGCTCATCCATACCTCCTTATTCTGCATAGTTTGGTGAAACCGCCATCTCCGCTTCAGCGCCTCTTTCTCTACACCCTTGTCCATCAAAGTATAGAGAGATTTGCGGAGCATGAGGTCTCTGTCGTGAAAGCCCCACATCCCTAAAACAAGAAAGGCAATCGCAGTCAGGGATTTCGTGAAATCTTTGAATTCCGATTAACAGTTCTATAAACACACGGACTTACCAAGAGAGGCAGCATGCAGCAAGCAGTTCCCATCGCCTGTGGTTGCCAAAGGGAGGAGCCTCTGGTACGACGGGTCCACCTGTGTCCACCAGTTGAGGCGACCTGTGAAGACAGGAAGTTCACTTTAGTTATGTTGTCTTAAAGGATGTAAACTCTGGAGGCTGTACACAATATGCAGATGACACAGGACTGGTTACCAATATTTAGGCTCCCTGCAGCTGATCTTTTCCCCATTACCGATTTACCACGCTTTGTGCACCGCACTACGTCCATGTGGGGGCAGCCATCTTGATAGAGGAGCAGGGCTTTGCTTTCCTGTCAGAGCTGCCCCCCTAATGACAAGCGGGGGAATATATTTAGGAAAAAAAACAGAGGTGCAGAAAGCACAGACTTGCAGAATGGGTGAAATAGAAGCTTAGAGATTCTTGCACTGCAGGTCTTCAGGTACGGCTTCCTCTCCGGCAAGGAGCAGCACAATAGTGATCTTACCGAAACCGGGGTTCTGAATTTTCCCTACTATAACCAAAAGAAGATTGAACGTTTTGGCCATACATATACTTTTTAAAGCTGAACTTGATCAATAGGTATACCACCTTATAGGGAAGGTATTTGCTTACCTTGTGCCAAAACAATCTCTTTCATTTTACAGTCCTCTTTTCACACTGTTTTTGCTCCCCCCATAGAGGTCCCTTCTCTCCTGTTTTTTGTATCCTTTGGCTCTGGTATCCCTAGTAGTCTTCGAATGGAAAGCGGGCACAATTCCCACATCACCCATCTGAACCCACCCATAGCCACTAGGGCTACACCGATGCTGGTTATTTTATCAGCGAGTAAGAGTATTGATACTTTCGAGCAAGTATTTGTCAATACCGAGTACCGATACTTTGCGGTGCGATTTGCGTCGGAAAAAAAAAATGGCTCAAATAGTACTGCAAAGTATCACATGCAATTAGAACAGGAATGCAGTGCGGTTCCTGTCCGAATCAAATGTGATTTTCCCCACTGCTCGTGCTCGTGTGTGCGCGCGTGTTTAGGAAGGGAAAAGTGCCATCTAGTGGGCAGTTTATTATAAATGTTAGAACTCACATGCAAGTACATATCTGGCCAAATGCAAAATCTGCATAGATGTCCCGGGCCCACCAATGATAGCAAATCACGGCCACTGGAGGTGCTCACAGAGCTGGATAAGAAGTTTCTGGGACCCCATAGGTATAGGGCAGAAGTGATGTCACCTTGGAGGTGGACCACCCCTACATCTCTTCCAGCCACCATGATTTGCCATCATTGGTGGGACCGGGACACCCAAGCAGATTTTGCATTTGAACTGTACTTAATGTAAGTTCTAAAATTTTTAATGAACTAGATGCCGCTTTTCCCTTTCTACACACATACACACACACACAGAACAGTGAGGTAAATCGCATGCAACTCGGACAGGACACACCAGCCTGAGCGCTCCTATGGAATCATGGGAAATGTAATTTTTTTTTTCGACCCTCGGAAACACATCGGATATGACATGTGCCGTCTGCTTAGACCACTCCCTCAGCGCCAGGGACAGTAAACTTTACTTATGAAGCCAATGTCACTGACAGAAAAGCATTGTTTTAAAAAACTTGTATGCATTTTTGCTGTGCATGGGAGCCAAGGGTCAAAAGTGGGCCATATCCTGATTTTTCTACTATAAAGCTCTGAAAGCTGCAATAGTCTAAAACAGGGGTCTCCAAACTTTCTAAACAAGTGGCCAGTTTACTGTTCTTCAAATTTTAGGGGGCTGGACTGCGGCCAGCAGAAGTAGAAAAAGTCCTGGTGACAGTGGGAGTAAATAGTGCCCCATCTTTGGAATTAGGGGGGAGGAATAGTGCCCCATCTTTGGAATTAGGGGGGAGGAATAGTGCCCCATCATTGGAGTCAGTGGGAGCAACAGTGCCCCATAATTGGAGTCAGTGGTGGGAATAATGCCTCATCCTTAGAATTAGGAGGAGGTGTTCCATCATTGGCGTCCGTGGGAGGAAAAGTGCCTCATCATTGGCGTCAGTGGGAGGAAAAGTGCCCCATCATTGGCGTCAGTGGGAGGAATAGTGCCCCATCATTGGCGCCAGTGGGAGGAATAGTGTCCCATCATTGGCTTCAGTGGGAGGAATAGTGTCCCATCATTGGCGTCAGTGGGAGGAATAGTGTCCCATCATTGGCGTCAGTGGGAGGAATAGTGTCCCATCATTGGCGTCAGTGGGAGGAATAGTGTCCCATCATTGGCGTCAGTGGGAGGAATAGTGTCCCATCATTGGCGTCAGTGGGAGGAATAGTGTCCCATCATTGGCGTCAGTGGGAGGAATAGTGTCCCATCATTGGCGTCAGTGGGAGGAATAGTGTCCCATCATTGGCGTCAGTGGGAGGAATAGTGTCCCATCATTGGCGTCAGTGGGAGGAATAGTGTCCCATCATTGGCGTCAGTGGGAGGAATAGTGTCCCATCATTGGCGTCAGTGGGAGGAATAGGGTCCCATCATTGGCGTCAGTGGGAGGAATAGGGTCCCATCATTGGCGTCAGTGGGAGGAATAGGGTCCCATCATTGGCGTCAGTGGGAGGAATAGCGTCCCATCATTGGCGTCAGTGGGAGGAATAGCGTCCCATCATTGGCGTCAGTGGGAGGAATAGCGTCCCATCATTGGCGTCAGTGGGAGGAATAGCGTCCCATCATTGGCGTCAGTGGGAGGAATAGCGTCCCATCATTGGCGTCAGTGGGAGGAATAGGGTCCCATCATTGGCGTCAGTGGGAGGAATAGCGTCCCATCATTGGCGTCAGTGGGAGGAATAGCGTCCCATCATTGGCGTCAGTGGGAGGAATAGCGTCCCACCATTGGCGTCAGTGGGAGGAATAGCGTCCCATCATTGGCGTCAGTGGGAGGAATAGCGTCCCATCATTGGCGTCAGTGGGAGGAATAGCGTCCCATCATTGGCGTCAGTGGGAGGAATAGCGTCCCATCATTGGCGTCAGTGGGAGGAATAGTGTCCCATCATTGGCGTCAGTGGGAGGAATAGTGTCCCATCATTGGCGTCAGTGGGAGGAATAGTGTCCCATCATTGGCGTCAGTGGGAGGAATAGTGTCCCATCATTGGCGTCAGTGGGAGGAATAGTGTCCCATCTTTGGCGTCAGTGGGAGGAATAGTGCCCCACTGTCGGTGTCAGGAACTCTGCCCCACTGCTGCTGACAGTGTGGTGAATAATGCACCAAGGGGCAGATAAAGCAAGCAAACGGCCTCATCTGGCCCTCGGCCACAGTTTGGAGACCACTGGTCTAAAATACAACTTGAACTCTTCCACATCCCCCCACTTTTTTATTTATTTTTAAACAGCATGCCCAAAATTATTCCGCACTTTTGAAACAAGCTAGGTGAAAATTACTGCAGGCCCCTTCCTACTCCATTTGGCATTCGGTGTCGTATCAATTCGAGACGCCATCTCTAAACACCACTTGGCCCCCTGTGCAATCCATGGCAGTGAGAATGGCAAAAAGTTGGCATCGAAGGTCTGAAATTCTATTGGCTATTTGAATGGAAAGAGCGAAGTGGGCGGGCGGCAATTCAATTATGGGTTATGTTGCGAAAATGCATTTGCCCTTTAAATAAACTTCCTAAAATAAATTTGATCGTCAAAACAAAAATCAGCAGAATATAAGTAGAACGGGTCCATAAATATTGATTGAAAAGAGACATCCAACTCCCGGCCTAAAGTGTTTACTGGCATTTCTAGAAAAATATGTTTATTCAGCTCAGCTGAAGCAGAAGGTTAGCATTATTAAAATGTCACAGTACTTCCGACACGGCAGCTGATTTGCATTCCTGCGAGCGCTACGGCCTCCGGAACAGTTTTTTTCTATTTAAAAAAAAAAAAACTTTAGAGATGCAGCCCCAACCGCAAGCCAGGAGGAGATAAAAACGGCAGATATCAGGGGAAGGAATCTGCTTCACCCGTCTGCTAAGATGGCTTCTGGGGACAATACGGCCACAAAGAGCCACAGGGGGCATTTTCCCCTCCGTACATATGCAGCCAAATGGAAGAGTTCCAGGTGAGAGAGAGAGAGAGGTGGATAGTAATACAGATCTGCCAGGCAGGCCGAGGCTGCAGTGCAACCCTGGCATTAACCCTTTGCCACACTTCAACCAATCCCTTAACCCGCATACCTGAAAACATTCAAAAACAGACCTAAAGTTTAAAGAAGAAGAATTCCAGGTATGGACATTTTATACATTGTTTCATTGGTCCAGCTTGGATCAATGTATCCATACATATACCATACCTGTGGGATCACTCTAGAACAATGGTCTCCAAACTGTGGCCCAGGGGCCAGATGCGGCCCTTTGCTTGTCTTTATCTAGCCATTGTGGCACCATTCCTCCTGACACCAACAAAGGGGCACCATTCCTCCTACTGACACCAACAAAGGGGCAACAATCCTCCTACTGACACCAACAAAGGGGCAACAATCCTCCTACTGACACCAACAAAGGGGCAACAATCCTCCTACTGACACCAACAAAGGGGCACCATTCCTTCTACTGACACCAACAAAGGGGCACCATTCCTCCTACTGCCACCAACACAGAGGCACCATTCCTCCTATTGACACCAAAGGGGCAACAATCCTCCTACTGACACCAACAAAGGGGCACCATTCCTTCTACTGACACCAAAGGGGCAGCATTCCTCCTACTGACACCAAAGGGGCAGCATTCCTCCTACTGACACCAAAGGGGCACCATTCCTCCTACTGACACCAACAAAGGGGCACCATTCCTCCTACTGACACCAACAAAGTGGCACCATTCCTCCTACTGACACCAACAAAGGGGCACCATTCCTCCTACTGACACCAACAAAGGGGCATCATTCCTCCTACTGACACCAACAAAGGGGCACCAATCCTCCTACTGACACCAACAAAGGGGCACCATTCCTCCTACTGACACCAACAAAGGGGCACTAGTCTTCTAATTGATCTCAATAAAGGGGCACCATTTCTTCCATTGAAACATGGGTACATAACCTGCTCTTAACTTTGTATACCACGCTTTATTTGTTTTGTGCTCACTTTTTGTACACATTAGAATCGATGGTTGTACTTTCATTTAAATACATTTTTTAATATTGGATTGAAATGCACTATGTGGAGGCCTTCTTTTTTTCCATATGATCTATGCTGTTCCTCTGAAGTATTAAATATACCAGGATCATCATCAATGAGGCTTGAGTGTTTATGCTACTTCCGGCCTGATGTACGTGGATTCACGCCAGTCCATTTGAAGGAGTTTGATCTGCAGAGCGACTTTGGAACATCATCCATGCTTGTTTGACTCACCGCCCCTGACGTGTGGGGTCCACATCTTCGTGGTAAGAGTACCCACCCCCTTTCCCTGGTGTTGGAGGCACGTTCCCGGGTGTCGTGTGTGAATATCACCTTGTTTTGCATCCAGTACCATTGCGGTTTCCCATTTGATTTTTCATTGCGTTATGTTCAAGAGATCGCATATGATATGATGAACTTTATTTTTATTTGAGTGACTTTTATGTTGCTATTTTGGACTTTATTCCTCACATAGATGGTACCATTTATGAAATATTTTGTGCCCATCACAGGTCTTTATAATTTGGTTTGAGTATCATATTAGGTTTCACTGCCTATACACCGTTAGGATTACTTCTTGATTATATATGCAATTAGCACTGTACACATGGTTACCATTTTGAACGTTTTTTTTTAATATTATTGTTCTCCTCAGTTTACCTACTGATTGTATATGCAATTGGCACTTTTTCCTAAGCTTGTTATAGTTTGGGTCACATCCCTGGATCACATTCCAGGTTTTATATATACATTTAGCACTGCATCTTTTCTGTTTTTTTATATTGAAACGAAAGATGGGGCACTGATCCCGGATTTTTTACACACCCACTAG
This sequence comes from Lithobates septentrionalis, assembly GCA_037952835.1. Classification (NCBI taxonomy): domain Eukaryota; kingdom Metazoa; phylum Chordata; class Amphibia; order Anura; family Ranidae; genus Lithobates; species Lithobates septentrionalis. Next base: position 2,792,305 of record JBBDGP010002273.1, read on the forward strand.
GCACAGTCCGGCCCCCCTAAAGCCTGAAGGACAGTCAATTGGCCCTTTGCATAGAAAGTTTGGAGACCCCTGCTCTAGAAGCTGGAAATCACTGTAGCGGATGGTTCCCGTGCCGAGGAACTGCCCTGCAGCATTCTGAACACAGGAGGTCAGCCGATCGGCAAGGAAGCCATTCAGAGATCGCTTTGCATTTACTCAATGAACGCAATGTTCTCTGATTGGCTGAGGTAGAGAGACTGGATAGTGCAATCAGGAAGAAAATGATGACAGAGGCAGATTTTACGATACTGCCTTACAGAAGAAAACTTTTTTTTTCACAAGACTTTACTACTGCTTTAAAGCTGAAGTTTATGTATATTTTTTATAGATGTTATTGTATATTTATATGTATAAAATACCTTTCGCTTGTTCCCCTGTCCGCTGACACACGCACATTATTATTTTTTTTTTAATGAAAATGTCCAATGGTGTAATTATACCCGTTTATAGACCCCAGTGATGTCATCACTGGGTCCCTGTTGCCAGTCTTTGCTGTGCGTTGAGTTCTTGTTTGGTGGGAGGAGCTGGGAATCATATTCCTTACCGCTCCTTGTGAATAAGGCGGGAGTGTAGCGGAGTGTCTGCGCTTGTAGGACGTGGCAGAGAGTGACAGGAGTGGGTGTTCCTGATGTACATACAGTCCACTAAAGCCAACACCCACCTATGACGCCGAAGACAAAAAGAGAACACTGGACAGAAGAAGCATGCCCACAAACAAGATGCAACAGGAACGGATTGCCGGTGGGAAAACAGAGGCGGCCCCGTTGGTGGGACGGATGAAGAGCAGACAAGCTTAATGCCGTAGCAAGCCGTTCAGACTGCAGAGGCCATTAGGATTATAAAAGGAGGATATTATGGAGATGATTGGTGGCATCTGATTCACAATACAAGGTAGAGGCATGCTACATCTTGGAATAAAAAAAAAAAAGAGAAAAGGCCGGAGTTCCTTTACAACCTATTGCAATATTAGGTCTGCTTTCTCCTTTAAGAAATGGGCTCTTTAGCATGTAGTGAAGACCTCAGTGGGATTGAGTGATCAGTGCTGGCTTGGCTCTTCCTGACATGGCAGCTTCTTAATTGTTGTGGCAATAATGCCAACACAGTACTAGCAGCCAAACCAAATACCAAGGGGGAACCACAAGCAACTGTTTGTGTAACCGACTCCCAGTACACTGCGAATTCTGTCCATGCAGCTCCATGAGGTTAGATAGAAATGCAGAGTGTCAGAGGGGATGTGAAACAGCGAGGGAGACATCACATGGGCCCCACTTCAGACCGCATGGAACCAACAACGGCTTATGATGCAAGTTGGAAGTTGGCCAAAGGGGCTCCAGGTTGTGTCACTAAAAGAAAAAAAATCTTATATTGATCTCCATCTTCATCTCTTGCTTTCTCCATAGATTGGGGGTAGACAAACCTTTTCAACATTCTTTCCCGTTGGGCTCATTCACATAATCACCAAGGCCCGAGGCATGCAAGAGTCAAGTCTTTTAAAGCTGCATGCAGGCAACCTATTATACTCAAGGCAGACACTGTGGCTGTACAGACTCACCATTAACAGGCATGCAGGGATGTATTTTTTAGGAGCCGGGGGGGGGGGGGGCTTTTGTGGGATATCAGGGGTCTAAAAAGACCTCTGATGTTTCAGTATTAAAACCGAGAAAGGAGATTGAGGACACCGCCCTCAATCTCCATCTCTGCAATCTCAGCTGTACAGAACAAAATGAGCAGGAATAGCTCTGTACAGAGCATCCCGTTCATTCACAAACTGAAGCATAGTAAACACAGTTCACTATGTTATAGTTATGAATGGACAGTCATTGATCGGTAAAGATCACTGAATATTTATTCAGACAAGAAAGGGGCAGGTAAATTGAACATTTACCGGCCCCTTCCCCTCTTCATCCCGGTGGAGAGGGGAGGGGGGAACCTGGCAGTGCTGGGGACTAGAGGGAGGACAGTGGCCTGGGGGAAGAGAGGGAGGACAGTGGCCTGGGGGAAGAGAGGGAGGACAGTGGCCTGGGGGAAGAGAGGGAGGACAGTGGCCTGGGGGAAGAGAGGGAGGACAGTGGCCTGGGGGAAGAGAGGGAGGACAGTGGCCTGGGGGAAGAGAGGGAGGACAGTGGCCTGGGGGAAGAGAGGGAGGACAGTGGCCTGGGGGAAGAGAGGGAGGACAGTGGCCTGGGGGAAGAGAGGGAGGACAGTGGCCTGGGGGAAGAGAGGGAGGACAGTGGCCTGGGGGAAGAGAGGGAGGACAGTGGCCTGGGGGAAGAGAGGGAGGACAGTGGCCTGGGGGAAGAGAGGGAGGACAGTGGCCTGGGGGAAGAGAGGGAGGACAGTGGCCTGGGGGAAGAGAGGGAGGACAGTGGCCTGGGGGAAGAGAGGGAGGACAGTGGCCTGGGGGAAGAGAGGGAGGACAGTGGCCTGGGGGAAGAGAGGGAGGACAGTGGCCTGGGGGAAGAGAGGGAGGACAGTGGCCTGGGGGAAGAGAGGGAGGACAGTGGCCTGGGGGAAGAGAGGGAGGACAGTGGCCTGGGGGAAGAGAGGGAGGACAGTGGCCTGGGGGAAAAGAGGGAGGACAGTGGCCTGGGGGACGAGAGGGAGGACAGTGGCCTGGGGGACGAGAGGGAGGACAGTGGCCTGGGGGACGAGAGGGAGGACAGTGGCCTGGGGGACGAGAGGGAGGACAGTGGCCTGGGGGACGAGAGGGAGGACAGTGGCCTGGGGGACGAGAGGGAGGACAGTGGCCTGGGGGACGAGAGGGAGGACAGTGGCCTGGGGGACGAGAGGGAGGACAGTGGCCTGGGGGACGAGAGGGAGGACAGTGGCCTGGGGGACGAGAGGGAGGACAGTGGCCTGGGGGACGAGAGGGAGGACAGTGGCCTGGGGGACGAGAGGGAGGACAGTGGCCTGGGGGACGAGAGGGAGGACAGTGGCCTGGGGGACGAGAGGGAGGACAGTGGCCTGGGGGACGAGAGGGAGGACAGTGGCCTGGGGGACGAGAGGGAGGACAGTGGCCTGGGGGACGAGAGGGAGGACAGTGGCCTGGGGGACGAGAGGGAGGACAGTGGCCTGGGGGACGAGAGGGAGGACAGTGGCCTGGGGGACGAGAGGGAGGACAGTGGCCTGGGGGACGAGAGGGAGGACAGTGGCCTGGGGGACGAGAGGGAGGACAGTGGCCTGGGGGACGAGAGGGAGGACAGTGGCCTGGGGGACGAGAGGGAGGACAGTGGCCTGGGGGACGAGAGGGAGGACAGTGGCCTGGGGGACGAGAGGGAGGACAGTGGCCTGGGGGACGAGAGGGAGGACAGTGGCCTGGGGGACGAGAGGGAGGACAGTGGCCTGGGGGACGAGAGGGAGGACAGTGGCCTGGGGGACGAGAGGGAGGACAGTGGCCTGGGGGACGAGAGGGAGGACAGTGGCCTGGGGGACGAGAGGGAGGACAGTGGCCTGGGGGACGAGAGGGAGGACAGTAGCCCGGGGGAAATTAAGCTGGATAAGAGGGCGGCGGCATCTAGAGGAACTGATCCCCTCCCTCGTGCAGCTGCTGAATGCCTGTGGGTGGGAGGAGGAGGAGGCGGCACTCTGCGGCTGTAGGAGGGTGGGGATCAGCCCTCTATATGCCGCCATCCCACCTATCCAGGTGTACAGGGGGCTGCATGGGCCCCCCTGGAGCATTGGGGCTGGGTTGCAATTGCGACCTCTGAAAGGTACGTCCCTGGATTATACTTATATACAGTTTGTGTAATATATATTAGAGTATAGATCTACTACTATATAGTTCGGATAAATAACTATGGCGCAAGATTGGACACAACAGATAATAGGAACAGGATTGGTCAAACGATAAAACATGAAAAGTTTTGGGGGTAAATAAACCTAAAAAAGGAAAGGATATCCAGTGCTAGCAGACACAAGGCTAATTCAAAACAAAAACCTCAAATAGACATATACATAAAAAAGCGCTGCTTCTTAAAAAAGTCCATAAAACTGTAAACAGAACAATCCCAGTTGGTGTACATGTGGATACAGCTAAAAACAAATAAAGTGAAGGTGACACACGTAGGAATTCATGAATGTCCATAAAATGAAACAAAATGTAAGAGTCCCAACTGGTGAGTGTAAGGAAAATACTAGAATAACTAAATTGCAGGTGACACACAAGGCAGAACTTTAATCAGGTGTCTGATCCCTCCACCACAAAGAATGGCCTCTCACCTCCAGGACTCGACCTGAAACAGGTCACGTAGCAGTATTGGAACACCAGGCAAGTAATTCTCAGATGAAAAATCCGATGCTCGTTCACAGTCAGTGAGATGATAAAGCGTGTGTAAGGAAAAAGACACAGCGATCTAATGCTCTCTGTTTGCCACTTTATTGTAATACAAAACGATCAATTGTACTTACATGAAGCCGCACTCAGTTCCAAGTGCAGGCACATAAGCGTGTAGTGTTACTGAAATGGCCGCGGGTGACGTCATGCGTGACCCCTGACCCCCTACGCGCTACGTACGAAGGGGGGACTTCCTCAACATGTTATACGCCGATACTTCAATTTTAGCTTCCTCGGAGGGGACAGGGAGGGGGGGCGTTATGAGTGCCGTCAGATTACATACAGTGAGAATCTCCTGTTTACTTGGCCTCCTCTGTAATAGGAAGTCCCATCTCCTGGGCCGCCATTGGACCACTGTTCTGTCTATCATAGGAGATTCTCACTGTATGTAATCTGTCGGCGCTCGTCCCGCCCCCTCCCTGTCCCCTCTAGGCATCAATCAGGCTGCACTGATGGCAACGGTGAGGCCGCTGCACTGAAGGCAACGGTGAGGCCGCTGCACTGAAGGCAACGGTGAGGCCGCTGCACTGAAGGCAACGGTGAGGCCGCTGCACTGAAGGCAACGGTGAGGCCGCTGCACTGAAGGCAACGGTGAGGCCGCTGCACTGAAGGCAACGGTGAGGCCGCTGCACTGAAGGCAACGGTGAGGACGCTGCACTGAAGGCAACGGTGAGGACGCTGCACTGAAGGCAACGGTGAGGACGCTGCACTGAAGGCAACGGTGAGGACGCTGCACTGAAGGCAACGGTGAGGACGCTGCACTGAAGGCAACGGTGAGGACGCTGCACTGAAGGCAACGGTGAGGCCGCTGCACTGAAGGCAACGGTGAGGCCGCTGCACTGAAGGCAACGGTGAGGCCGCTGCACTGAAGGCAACGGTGAGGACGCTGCACTGAAGGCAACGGTGAGGACGCTGCACTGAAGGCAACGGTGAGGCCGCTGCACTGAAGGCAACGGTGAGGCCGCTGCACTGAAGGCAACGGTGAGGCCGCTGCACTGAAGGCAACGGTGAGGCCGCTGCACTGAAGGCAACGGTGAGGCCGCTGCACTGAAGGCAACGGTGAGGCCGCTGCACTGAAGGCAACGGTGAGGCCGCTGCACTGAAGGCAACGGTGAGGCCGCTGCACTGAAGGCAACGGTGAGGCCGCTGCACTGAAGGCAACGGTGAGGCCGCTGCACTGAAGGCAACGGTGAGGCCGCTGCACTGAAGGCAACGGTGAGGCCGCTGCACTGAAGGCAACGGTGAGGCCGCTGCACTGAAGGCAACGGTGAGGCCGCTGCACTGAAGGCAACGGTGAGGCCGCTGCACTGAAGGCAACGGTGAGGCCGCTGCATTAAAGGTAATGGTAGAGGCTGCTGCATTGATGTGGACTGGTGAGGCAGCAGATGGGCATTGATCAGGCTGCATTGATGGCAACGATGAGGCTGCAGATGGGCACTGACCCTTATTTTGCTTCAAAGTTCCTTATTTAAAATCTTATTTTTTTTCCTGAAACTTCTCTCTTAAAATGAATGTACTTGTTATACACTGATAAATACGGTATATTGTTTGGGAGTATAATATTTGCTTTTATTCATCAATAAATTGTGTCGTTTGTTAATACACTAGGCTGGTACGCCCGCTCTTTGCCGTTTCTTTAGTGCTGGTCATCAAAGTGGATCTGGTTTAATTGGGAAAGTATTGAGGCATTCAGAATAGGCACCAAAATAGTTTATTGAAGGCTTCTTTGGTTGTCCATATCACACAGACAGGACTCTGGCGGTGTCAGGAACTATTGCAGTCCCCAGCACCAGCTAAGAACCTGGACGGGGGGAGGGGGACTCAGGTGAGTATAGCTGTCTGGCTTCACCAGGTAAGAGGGAAAAAAAAGCCTGCCAGAATGGGTCAGAGGCGTGGTAGAAAGATCGTTTTTGCTCAGAGTGGCACTTTAAATCCAATCCAAGACAAACTTTTGTAAAGGGTCTTCAATAAAAGAATTTAAGATTGCAGAAGAAAAAAAAAAAAAAAAAAGAACGTTGAACGGAGGTTTCATTAGCTTGTATGTGCCTAATGACTCCGGAGCCTGACTAATTAAAACAGTAGCAATGGTTGCTCTGCTTTGGTTACAAAAGAAGTGACATCATCCTTCAAGAATCTGCCATCTACCCAAAAGCAGGTTGAACAACAGTGGGAGTCACTCCCTCCCGAGCGAGCGAAGGAGGATTTGTTTATCAAATGAAATATCTGAAATTCCTCTCCCACTATCAATGGCTACTTGTGGAGCAGCCAATTATAAACCATTATGACTGATTTACATAGCACCATCATGTTCTGTACAAAGAGAACAGTAACAAGAGTGACTAATACTGGTATAAACACATACCAAAAACTATGTACAGCAACAGAATGTAAAGAGCTTCTGACAAATCCTCATTAAACAATTGCCTAAAGAAGTATAAACTTTCATATGTTAAAAGTAACACTAAACAACATCCTTAATCTCCAAAAATAATACGTACACATCCACTACTTACCACTTGCCTACAGGGCACTTTCACCCCCTTCCTGCCCAGGAAATTTTCAGCTTTCAGCGCTCTCACACTTTGAATGACAATTACGCGGTCATGCAACACTGTACCCATATGAGATTTTTAGCATTTTTTCACACAAATAGAGCTTTCTTTTGGTGGTATTTGATCACCACTGGGTTTTTTTTTTTTTTGGTAAATGACAAAAACAGATAACCGGCTTCTGTTTACTTTCGTGATCAGCTGTCATTGGCTGACATCTGATCACTAGTTAAAGGGCTGCTGTGATTGGCCCTTTACCCCAATCTGATCAGCCGGGTCCCAAGGACTCGGCGATTACAGAGCGTGCCGCTTGGGGCAAACGCAAGCATGGGAGACCGTCCATGGACACCCTCCCGGCATTTTAAGCCCACGCTGTAGCTGTCTTTCGGCTATAGTGCAGGCAGGAAGAGGTTAAAGTGGTTGTAAACCTCAGACATGAAATATGAACAAAGCATATCCCTCTATAGCAGGGGTCTCAAATCCTGCCCAATATGCCAACCCTGGCTTGACCCAAACACTAACCCTGGAGCTGACCTGGATCAAACCCCGATCTAGATATTTTTTATTATTATTATTTTATTTTTATTTGTTTTATTTATTTTTTTTCTCTACACACTTTTTTTATCACTACAACGAGAGAGAGAGAGAAAAATACAATGCATCTCTCCCCTCTATTCACTGAGAGAGAAACACAGGGGTGGGCTTGACAGTGAACGATTACTGTGATAGCCAATCAGAAGCTACCACAGCGATCAGGTGACCTGGAATCAGGAGTTCCAGGTCCTGATCGCTAGTACGGGACCCGAGGCTCTCGGTGAGACCCCAGGTCTCTGTGCTGGAAGCATGCTGTGCGGCACGCTCTTAGCGCAGACAGATACGCATATATGTGGCCCCGCTGAAAAAAAGACCAGTCCAGTGAGGCCGCATATATGTCTTATGTTGGCCTGAAGAGGGTTAAAGCGGAGTTCCGCCAAATTTTTTATTATGTTTTTTTTTAAAAGTCAGCAGCTACAAATGCTGTAGCTGCTGACTTTTAAAATATGAACACCTACCTGTCCAGGGCACCAGCGATGTCGGCACCCGAAGCTCTCGGGTGGAGGCGCCGCCATCTTCGGTAAGGGAATCAGGAAGTGAAGCCTTGTGGCTTCACAGCCTGGTTCCCTACTGCGCATGCGCAACTCGTGCTGCACGGTCCCACTGGTCCCTGCTGTCTTCTGGGACCTGTGTGCCTCCCAAAAGACAGCGGGGGGGGGGGGGGGGGGGGGGTGCCGAATATGGTAAAGATATCTGTGGATACTGAGGCGATCTATGCCCGAAAGTGGGAGCAAATACCTGTATTAGACAGGTATCTGCTCTCCCTTCCTCCCTGAAAGGTGCCAAATGTGACACCGGAGGTGGGGGGGGGGATTCCGAAAAGCGGAAGTTCCATTTTTGGATGGAAATCCGCTTTAAAGGGTCCTGAAATCTATTTTTCATAAAACGGTTTCTTACTGTGCTTTTCTGCCTCATTGTTCTGTTCCTCTGTGAGCTCCCCAACCTCTCCTTTTCCCCTTCCTTGTGTTTGGAATGATCAGTGCACATTAGCCAAGATCATGTGTATGGCTTTATGTACACTACAAATCCCACAGTCCATCTCTGGTGGCTACATTCCTACATAGAGTGGGACCATGGAGAATGAACACCTAACAGGAAGTCAGATCACAGGCGCAGAAAAAAAAAAAAAAAAAAAGGAATTTGGCATATGGGGAAGTCTATAGTACATCATCTGTGTATTTATCAAGGAAAAACAAACTGTATAGATCCACCTGCCCTATAGATGATCAGGAAATAACTCACCGGCATGCTCCAAGGCGACCAGCATGGACTGTTCAATGAGATCCCGCTCGATGAAGCTGCGGAAGTCATCGCTGTATACCGTCAGGTCTGGCAGCTGGAAGGTGCACACCGGTGTTTCCAGTGGGTGCTCATTACTGCCGTTGCTGGAGACATGCGATCGAGCCAAGGAAACGATGGACGAGCTGGCGTGGGAGATGCCTCGGGACAGGCGTTTCTCTGCAGGACAGAAGGGGAAAAACATGTAAAAATGACTGCAGAGGAGGAAGGCAGCCATATTATAAAAAGAGAATATTATGGTTTTTGGTACATTAAAAGTCTAAAAAAAAAGATAAAAAAGTTAACTGATCTTTTACAGCATGTTATTACTTAAATAAAACCTTTATTCACAGACTTTTAAATGCAGGGTGCCTCCGTTATATAAAAGTCCAACTCAGGGCTCAGCCCCTTGACCCCCAATAACCCCTTCAGGTGTATTTTTTTTTTTTTTTTAATATATATATATATATATACTTAAAAGAGGTTGTAAACCCTCACCATTTTTCACCTTAATGCATGCTATGCATTAAGGTGAAAAACCTTTACTGCAGTAGCGCCCCCGAGTCCCACTTATACTTACCTGAGCCCCGTAAATTCCCACAACGGGAACGAGCACACCAGCTCCGGCCGGTGCCTCGTGTCCTGATTGGATAAATTGATAGCAGTGCAGCCATTGGCTCCCACTGCTGTCAATCAAATCCAATGACAGGGGCGGGGCCCGAGTCCTGCTTTCTGTGTCAACAGAAGCAGCAGCAGGACACGGGAGTGTGCCCGCACGGGTGTCCTGTCAGAGCGCTTCTCCAGCGGGGCACTCGAGAAGAGGAGGAGCCAGGAGCGCCGTGGAGGGACCCCAGAAGAGGAGGATCTGGGCCACTCTGTGCAAAACCAAATGCACAGCGGAGGATAGTATGACATGTTTGTTTAAAAAAAAAAAAAAGAAAACTGAACCTTTACAATCACTTTAACCTTCTCAGATCGCTTCAAACCGGTCACATGATGTACTAGGCCTCCTTCCTCTTTCGCTCCTCTGCCAGAGCGGTCCTCTGATAATATGCCAACATCAGCACCGCTCTCTGCTTTAATACAGTATGAATGATGGGGTCCTTGGTGATGGCCCCTGATGGGGCAGGGCCATGATGCCCATTCATTCATAGTATGTCCTTAAAGTGGAACCTCACTCAGTGGACATTAACTATTTTTAATCCTTATGCTGCTAGCATTAGTAAATAATTAGCGCAGTATATCATATTTACTTGCTTTAACCACTTGCAGACCGCCAACTGTACATTTACTGTGGCATTGCGGCCGCTCTGCACCGGATCAAATACCTAGTACATGATCTGACACTTCCGGGTCTGGGGCGCAGCGGGAGGCCAGCGGCGGGTACCGCGGACTCGATATCCACCAGCACCTGCCGATTATACAGTTAGAATGACAATCTACTTATGTAAAGAAGGCAGATTGTTGTTCTGTCAATTGGGAAGGTACTGATCCTGTGTTTCTGCAAAGCAGGAACACTGGATCTTTGCCTTCCCCTAGTAAAAGCACCTCCCCAATAGTGAGTAAGCACAACCTAGGCACAAAGTTAACCCTTTGATCACCCCGGATGTTAACCCCTTCCCTGTCAGTGTCATGAGTACAGTGACAGTGCATATTTTTTTAGCACTGATCACTGTATTCGTGTCACTGGTCCCCAAACAAGTGTCAGTTAGGTGTCCGATTTGTTTGACGCAATATCGCAGTCCCGCTATAAGTTGCTGAGTCTACAAACTATGGGATTTTTTTTTTTCTTCACTAGTAATGGTGGCAAACAAATCAATATACGTTTATTGGGATTTTTTACCAAAAATATGTAGCAGAATACATATTGGCCTAAATTTATGAAGAAATTAGATTTTTTACATTTTTTTTTATTGGATATGTGTTTAAGCAGAAAAAAAAAAGTATTGTTTTTCTTTTCAAAATTGTTAGTTTAAAGCGCAAAAAATAAAAACTGCAGAGGTGATCAAATAATACCAAAAGAAAGCTCTATTTGTGGGGGAAAAAAGGACAATTTTATTTGAGTACAGTGTCGCACGACCACACAATTGTCAGTTGAAGTAACGCAGTGCCGTATCACAAAAAATGGCCTGGCCATGAAGGGGGGTAAATCTTTCAGGAGATCAAGTTTTTAAAGCCCAAAATGGAAGGCATTCTTGCTACTACCGCACTGTATCATTGAGACGAGAGCAAGAGCTCTTAGGGCAAGTTTACACTTGCTTCTAAACAAGGCTTCGGACAGGCTTTTTTAAAGCTCTCTGAACACCAGTCAAAGCTCCTGTCACTAAATAAAATGGTTAGTTTACAGTCCTGTTTACGAGCCTTCGGCGGGGCTGCGACGAGCCTTCGGCGGGGCTGCGACGAGCCTTCGGCGGGGCTGCGACGAGCCTTCGGCGGGGCTTCAAGCTTGCTTGAATAATTTTTGAAGCAAAGCAAAAGCAAGGTGTAAACAGGACTGTAAGCTAACCATTTTATTTAGTGACGGGAGCTTTGACTGGCGTTCAGAGAGCTTTAACAAAGCGTGTCTGAAATCTTGTTGAAGCCGAAGAAAGTGTAAATGAGCCCTTAAAGCGGAAGTAAACCCATCAATAAAACAGTTTCATTGCCAGCATGTGCCGGAAATGTAACACTCTCATTGGTTGTGCTCTCAACCAAACGGTCAAATCATCCATAGGATGGTGCAATAACTGATCACATGTGCAGCATCATGTCAGTTGTAGATTAAAGAGGCAAAGATTGCAGCTTCCTTGGCTGAAAACGGTAGGAGGGGTTTACTTACCACTTTAAATCCCTCTGATTGCATAATACCTTTTATTGCGGCATATAAACCTGGAATGTCTCGTTATCTACCCACTGCTATACAGGTCTTCAATCATAAATGATCATTGAAGGGACTCGAATTCTTGTCATATTTTAAATGCACTGGAGAAAGTTGCAGGCTTTATGTGATGGACCTTTCAACGGGACGCAAGTGTCAGAGTGCGTATAAACTGTTATTAGAGGAGCTCTATGAACTGACATTTCTTGTCCTCACCTGCTGTCAGTGGAAGGCCTGTCTGTGTATTCTATATTTTCCTTACTCCAAGTTTACACAGCACTCAAACAAACAAAGCCGTAAAATGTTTTTCACTCATGCCGTTCATTCGTAAAAAGAGAACCAATCACAGCAGGGCTTATTCAGAGACTGAAATTCATTCTTAAAGGATTACAAGTTACGCAAGCTTATGAAAGATGAATACTTTGTGCTCCTGTCAAACTTGGACAAAGGGAGGGAAAGTCGGGGCCGATTCACTGCACAACGCACCAGGCTGCAGCACACACCTTTTTGTGTTCAAAGTGGTTGTAAAACTTTTTTTAATACAAATAACAAACATGTTCTACTTAGAGCCCTCTGACACTGCCAGTGCCCGGGCGTCGGTGGTAAAGCTCCGTTAGTTTTAACGGTGCTTTACTGTCGTTTTTGCTTCGCTTTTCACCCCCGCTAGCGGCCGAATAAAGGGTTAAAAACGCCCGCAAAGCGCTACGGACCATTCATTTTGATCGGCTCCTAAAGCGCCTCAAGGTACTTGCAGGACTTTTTTTTTTTACGTGCTGCCAGCGCGGCGCCCCAGTTTGAAAGCACTCGGGTTTTCACATTGGGATTACAGATGAGGCTGCTTTACAGGTGCTATTTTTAGCGCTAAAGCGCCTGAACAACACCTCGAGTGTGAAAGGGGTCTTACCTGCTTTGTCAGCGCTCCAAGCCCCTCCTTTTCATCAAGTGCCCCCATAGAAAGCCACTTCCCCTGGGTCCTCCCCTTTATACTCATGTAGCTGCTCGGAATTGACATATTTGCATCAGCCACCCCCTGCCATTGATTTGTACAGGCTGACTAGCGTCACCTAGCAATCCCGGTAAAGATTGTCCAGACATACTGTATGCTATACAGCCATGGGCATGAAATCTTAAGGGGCACTGTGTAAGGCAGCTCATTTAAAATGAGAATGTAGTGCCTGTTGCCTAGATGCGTTGGGGTGCCTGCCCCAGGGGTTCGTAGCACAGGAGTAGGTTCCACTATAAACCCGATTGGCCAAGAAACAGAAGAGCTGTGTCCATCAAAGAACGAAGAAAAATAAATTCTAGGTAAAAAAAAAAAAAAAAAATTTCACCTTGTATATCATCTTGCCGCTGCAGTGCTGGCCTCATGGGTCGGGCTGCGTCTTGGAGTTTGTAACTTCGCGGATCGTTGAAGTTTTGGGCTGGGCCGCCAGCATGTGGCTGCCGTAGCTGATCGTAGTCATTGGCTGCTGCACTGAAGTCCCATTTCTTACCTAAGATGAGAGCAAAAATGTATATCGTTAGAATCTAGGATTTTTATCTTCGCCAACTATGTCCCCTACATACATCTGGGAAGCCATTTTGTTGGTGGGTTTATATTCTAAAACATTTGGCCCAACTATTCAAAAAAGTGCACACCTAATGTGGATTCTGTTTCAATACAGAGAAAAAAAAAAAAGGAAAAACAAACAATTAGGTCACCACTCAGCATTCATAGAACCTACTAGGAGGATAATACCCAACCAGTGGCCATCGGCCCCCAATACTGGAGACAGTGCCCTGACCACCCATTCCACTTGGATTACGCTGGCTTTACTCTAGAACAGTGCTCTCCAAACTGTGACCCTTTGCTTGCTTTTATCCTGCCCTTGGGGCATTATTCCCCCCACTGACACCAATGATGGGGCATAGTTCCTGCCACTGACAATGGGGCACTAGCCCTCCCACCGACACCAACGATGGGGCACCATCCCTCCCACCGACACCAACAACGGGGCACCATCCCTCCCACTGATACCAACAACGGGGCACCATCCCTCCCACTGATACCAACGGGGCACCATCCCTCCCACTGATACCAACAACGGGGCACCATCCCTCCCACTGATACCAACAACGGGGCACCATCCCTCCCACTGATACCAACAACGGGGCACCATCCCTCCCACTGATACCAACGGGGCACCATCCCTCCCACTGATACCAACGGGGCACCATCCCTCCCACTGATACCAACGGGGCACCATCACTCCCACTGATACCAACGGGGCACCATCACTCCCACTGATACCAACAACGGGGCACCATCCCTCCCACTGATACCAACAACGGGGCACCATCCCTCCCACTGATACCAACGGGGCACCATCCCTCCCACTGATACCAACGGGGCAGCATCACTCCCACTGATACCAACGGGGCACCATCCCTCCCACTGATACCAACAACGGGGCCCTCTTCCCCCAATACCAATCATAGAGCATGGTTTGATCCCACTGATGCCAGGACATTTTCTCCTCCCACTGGCCACAGTCGGCCCCCCTAAGGACATTAAACTGGCCCTTTGCTTAGAACATTTGGAGACCCCTGATCTATAACACAACAGGAACATTTATGCACTAAGGCACAGGTGGGCCGAATGCGGCCCTCCAGGCAATATCATGTGGCCCTCACACCTCTCCTGCAACTGCAGGAGAGCTCCAGCCCTCCTCTGGTCCTCCTCCAGACCCCTACTTTCTGCTTTCAAGCAATGCATCCAGCTTCTTCCCAGCAGCAGCATAAGGAAAGGGGGAGCACTGTGATGTTAGGGAGAGTACGAGACTCAACTTCTGATGGTGGGGTGGCTCTTTACATCCAATGTAAGGGGAGGGGATGCGCTGGACATCTAATCTTACAGATACAATCGGCCCTTTTGAGGACAATCATAATGCCGATGCGGCCCACGATGAAATTGACTTTGACACCCCTGCTCTAAGGTAACAAATAAACCTTTAATGCAATACATAATATTTCTGCCCGCAGTTCTGCTTTATAGCTAAAAGGTTTTTTAGCTGCAAACCTGCTGCATTTGCTCGGATCTATTAAAGTGGCGTCTGCTTTTTAGCACAGCGATTATCCTTCAAAACCTGAACTCACATTTATATCTAAAAACGAAGGACAGGACTTCGCACTTCTAGAATCCATTCCCCATGGTGTCACCGACAGCCTTGCCTTCTGTTCTGGCACTTCAGTCGCCCGTGTTTATCATCAGTAGATGAAGGAATCGCTCCATGATTAGATCTCACAGCAATGACACCGCCTGATTAATATTGTCTGAAAACAAACTCATTTGCAGCTCTTGTCAAAACGGAGGAAGACGGAGCCTGTCAGTGACAACTGACTATTGTTACCTGCAGTGCTGTGCCACTCACTGCCATAAAAATAAAAGATCTCCAGAAAACCCATACCGTATTTAAAGTGCTTGTAAACCCTTCCATGTACCCAGTGAAGTGACTGGCCTCAGGCGATACACAGATGTTGTACCCGTTTATCTGCAGACACCCCCCCCCCCCCCTCCACACAGCACACAGGAACAGAGCCGAGGCGGTCAATCAGCTGGAAGTCCCTCCCCCAACACCTTTTTTCTCTTGGTGTCAGGAAAACCTGTCAGAAATGACTCATGCTGATAGCAGAGGAAGGAGGCAGCAGACAGAAGTGACACTTAGTGCTCTGGATTGAGATAAGTACACACTATAAAGACATATGCCTTGTATCCCCTCCACCTGAAGTTGGCCACAGTTGGCCCAACAAAATGTAAACACACACTTCCTGACTGCCATGGCAGCTACATTGCATCTGAGCCTCACAAACCAAAAATATCATTTAATTATTTTTAGTATTAAAAGCAAAGTCCTCCATCCATCCATCCATGTCGCCATGCTTTACTTGGCTGAGAAATTAACTAACAATTACCCTTCCTAGCATTTCTGGCGGTGGCCATTCTGAGTAAGGGCAGATGATTGACGTAGCATTTACTTCCTGGTAGGGTTGCTCCGATACCGAGTATTTTCACAAGTATCGTTACTCGTGCAAATGCATCGATACTTTCAGGCTCGGTTCTTTGAGCTGTCAGTGGGTCTCCCCTGTTGACAGCTGAAGTGTTAAAGAAGTCCGGTAATTGGAGCTGTCAAAAAAAAAAAAAAAAGCACCTGGCAATGTTTATTAACAACATTGCTCAGTGCTGAAACACTAAAATAAAAAGAAACATTGTTTCATTTTGTATCTTTCCGTTTCTTCATCTGCAGATCAATGGGATGAGCAAATGTTCCTCTGTTTAACCCCTTATTAACCCCATAGAAGGGGAGCCAACAGCGGGTCAGAGGGGGAGCCAACAGCGGGTCAGAGGGGGAGCCAACAGCGGGTCAGAGGGGGAGCCAACAGCGGGTCAGAGGGGGAGCCAACAGCGGGTCAGAGGGGGAGCCAACAGCGGGTCAGAGGGGGAGCCAACAGCGGGTCAGAGGGGGAGCCAACAGCGGGTCAGAGGGGGAGCCAACAGCGGGTCAGAGGGGGAGCCAACAGCGGGTCAGAGGGGGAGCCAACAGCGGGTCAGAGGGGGAGCCAACAGCGGGTCAGAGGGGGAGCCAACAGCGGGTCAGAGGGGGAGCCAACAGCGGGTCAGAGGGGGAGCCAACAGCAGGGGTCAGAGGGGGAGCCAACAGCAGGGGTCAGAGGGGGAGCCAACAGCAGGGGTCAGAGGAGGAGCCAACTGCGGGTCAGAGGAGGAGCCAACAGCGGGTCAGAGGAGGAGCCAACTGCGGGTCAGAGGAGGAGCCTACAGCGGGTCAGAGGAGGAGCCTACAGCGGGTCAGAGGAGGAGCCTACAGCGGGTCAGAGGAGGAGCCTACAGCGGGTCAGAGGAGGAGCCTACAGCGGGTCAGAGGAGGAGCCTACAGCGGGTCAGAGATGACAGATGCTCTTTAAAAAAATTGTGATTTAAATAGACTTGATTCAAAATGTTGAATTTTTTTACAAATCCTGCTTGCTGCATCTTTTATGCATTTTTGCAATAAGGAGTCATTTTATAGACAATGACAATGCATGGACAATGCACAGAAACACACACTAAAAATATATTCCAAGGAGTGCGTTTTCCAAGTCGCTTGTCCTCATTTCAAACAAACATGGAGGCAACCCAGAAAATGGAGACAGGAAACACCTAAAAGGGATAAAGCACCTTTTTCTAGGGTCCGTATGACGCACTAAAAATGCATGATAGGGTCCTAAATATATCAGCTGGCTGATGCCAGGCCCAAGTCAGAAACCCTTGGCAATAAACTGCATGGGACACATCCTCTATAATAGAGAATTCCTTCACCTGGAGGGTTTCCCTGTACAATGCAGCTGCAATGTGAATCCAATCCCTCGGCCAGGCGGTGGAAGAAATATGTACAGTAGCGATGACTGCAGAGCCAGACTGCTATGGCATCTTCTTGTGTTACCAGGCTACAAGTCTCGCTCCTTACACTGCGTCTTTATTTAGTCTCACCTCCCATCTGGACTTGTTGGAAAGTCCCAACGTGTTCGCTGCTCGCCAAGTGATGAGGTCATCGCTCAGCACATCAATAAAAGGAACACTAATGAGGTCTGCTGTAGGCCAGATAAGCTGTTCACATACAAAGGACGGTGGTGAAGGTCCTACATCATGGACAGGAAAAGTTACCGGCCACAGCTAGGCGACCAATGGAGACAAGTCAGGGCTTTGTCATATTACCGACCATCAAAAGACGTTTACTTGCAGTGAACTGTTACAGCGTTCATAAACCCGAAACCAAAAATTTATTCTATTGCAGATTACTAATCATTAGATGTGCCAGCTGCATTTGTTTTCTTTTTTAGGCTTTTTTTCCCCCTTGTTTTCACCTGGTGATCTGGCCAGTTAAAGTTATTACTAAACCCCGGACCCTGCATTCCCTATATCTGGTCTCCCACAGTACATGGAAAATGCAATTGTTTTAGTAAATACAAACTGCTAAATACCTTTTCTCATCAGCAGTATACAGCAGTCTTGTGACTTCTATCAGTGTCTGGTTAAAGCGTGTGGGAGGAGTTTCCATTCTGCTCTGACTGTCCTATGAGGCTGCATGGCCTCTGTCTGTAGAGTGCGGATTGGCCCTGTGCTGATCACATGCACTCTCCCAGAACAAAAAAAAGCAATACACACCAAACTGAGCATGTGCAGAGTGCCCCCAAGGCTCTGTGCTATCAGCAGATGGATTGGGGACAGTGGCAGAAGCCAGGATCAAAACACAATGCAGAGGATTAACCCCTGAGGTTCCACAGTGAGTATAACAAGCATGCTTTCCTGCATATACACACTGATTTTACTGTTGTGGGTTTAGTAACACAACACACCTCCTGCATTAGTGCACCCCCCCCCCCCACACTCTGGTTGAAGGAGCACAGGGGGCACTTTAGACAGCAGCATTGTCAGTCTGGGGGGGCAGGGGAGTGTTGGATGTGATAGCAGATTTAAATACACCAACACATTGAAGCCAAATGCCAGCAAATTGCTTCCCCCCCCCCTTTGGAATAAAAGGTTTTACACAAATAAAAGCTGATCACTGTATGCACCCCTCCTAGAGTTAAACGTTTTGTCTCATCTCTGTAACTAATACATCTGCAGGCAAGCTTGTTCTTTTGAAAAACACTCAATGACCGGATCATCAGGTGAAAATAGAACAAAAGCCTAAAAATACAAAAATTCATTCAGCCATCACATCTATTAGAAAAAAAAAAAAAAAAAGATAAGTTGCAAGGTAATTTTGCTTTTGGGTTTAATACAGCTTTAACCATACATAGGTTGATAAGGTTATGGGGGGAAAAAAAAAAAAAAAAAGACAGGTCTTTATGAATTCTTATACCCCTGTATATTATGCACACTCCTCTAGAATCAACACTAGGGCACGTAAAAAAATAAAAATAAAATACGCAGTCATTAATAGGGGTGATTTAGTCTTGGTTCACAATGGTGCAAGTCCAAAGTAGTGCGATTTTTCGCAAGAAGGTTGATTTGAAGTAGTGCAGGAACTAGAGCTGCACGATTCTGGCTAAAATGAGAATCACTATTTCTTTGCTTAGATGATGGATCACGATTCTTGCGGTGTAACATCATCTTTCACATTAAAACAAAAACACAAAAAAAATGGACTAAATTTACTTTTTTTTTTAAATTCATTGAAGTGTATTTTTTCCCAAAAAATTGCATCTGAAAGACCGCTGGGCAAATACAGTGCGACATAAAATATTGCAGCAATTGACATTTTATTCCCTAGGCCAGTGATGGTGAACCTTGGCACCCCAGATGTTTTGGAACTACATTTCCCATGATGCTCATGACTCTGCAGTGTAGTGAAGCATCATGGGAAATGTAGTTCCAAAACATCTGGAGTTCCAAGGTTCGCCATCACTGCCCAGGGTCTCTGCTAACATATATATAATGTTTGGGGGTTCCAAGTAATTTTCTGGCAAAAAAATATTGATTTTAACTTAAGAAACAAGTGTCAGAAAAAGATTTAGATTTTAAGTGGTTAAACTTCCTGCATTTACACCTTGTTTAAAAACTTGGCAGACTGCCCGGATTTTTTTTTTTCACACTCAGAAGTTTATCCCTTTGATCCAAGAAGGAAGAGTTAGGCTACTTTCACACTGGGGCGGGCAGGCGCCGGCGCTATTCAGCCGCTAGCGGGGTAGTTTTAACCCCCCGCTAGCGGCCGAAAAAGGGTTAAAACTGCCCGCAAAGCATCGCTGCAGCGGCGCTTTGCCGGCGGGTTTGCAGCGCTGCCCTGTTGTTTTCAATGGGAAGGGGCGCTTTAGCAGCGGTGAATACACCACTCCTATAGCGCTGCAAAGATGCGGCTTGCAGGACTTTGACCGTCCCGCAAGCGCACCGCTCCAGCGTGAAAGCCCTCAGGGCTTTCACATTGGAGTGAATAGAGCGGCTCTTTCAGGGCGCTTTGCAGGCGCTATTTTTAGCACTTTAGCGGCTGCAAAGCGCCTCAGTGTGAAAGTAGCCTTGGTTACAATGTTTCAAGTTAAAAACTTGGCAGACTGCCCGGATGTTTTCTTTTGACAGCTGAGTGAGCAGATAAGTCTCTCCACTTGTTATATGAAAGAATCGGCAACCTCTGCAATAGAGATCGTCAAGGGGGTTGACTCGAGATCACAATTTTTTAACGATTAATTGTGCAGCTCTAGCAGGAACCTTTTCAAAGTCACTGGGACTTTAACTGGCATAGATTGGAACAGGTGCCATTGAAATCAATAGGCTGCAACTGGTCATGCGACTGTGTCCAAAGTCACATAACTCCTCGCACCAGTGCAAACGGAGCCTTACTAAACCGGGAGAGTGCAAAAATCTGGCACAGCTAATCAGCTTCTAACTTCAGCTTGTTCAATTAACCACTTCAGCCCCAGAAGGTTTTACCCCCTTAATGACCAGGGCATTTTTTTGCAAAACGGCACTGTGCCGCTTTAAGGCCTCATGCACACGGACGTTTTTACAGCCACTTTTTTGAGCATTTTTTTGCAGCTTAAAAACGCCTGTCTATGTTAGTCTATGGCTTCATGCCCACCTAGGCGTTTTTGAGCTGCAAATGGCATAGGCGTTTTTAAGCTGTAAAAAAAAAAAAAAAAACCCAGGACCAGTGGGTTCTGAGAGACGTTTTTCAGCTGTAAAAACGCTCTAATGCTGATAAACGCTAGAAAACGTCGCTCACCAAGATTTTTCACTTTTCAGTTTTAGCACGATAGTCCACTCACACCTGACCGTTTTGGAATCGATTCCAGAATCGCAGCAGGATGCGTTTGCGATGCAATTATTTCTTAATGGCACCACAAAAGCAACACAAGAGCTTTGCGGGAAACTGCATGCGATTTAGACAGGAATCGCACCGCATTCCTGTTCAAGCCCATTCATTTCATATGGACTCAAATTACACCGCAAAAAGCAACTGTTTCAGGTATCGGAGCATTTGCATAAGTACTTGTGCAAATGCTTAGCATCTGCACCGATACGATACAGATGCAACCCTTTCAAGTCATAGGGGGTCGCTCTGCAACCGCCTTCAATGCATGCGGCTTTGGCATATAGAGGGTTAAAACAGGTGGTGAGGAGATGAGATCACCTCCTCACCACCTGTCGAATGCCTCTAAACAGCGATCCAAGCGTGGGTCACTTTATAGAGGAGTGGCAGCCCTTGCCGCTAGTGTGAGCATGCTCTAAGGCCCCATTCACACCCGAGCGATTATCTGCTTGAAGCTCAAAAAGGCTGGAGGAGGAAAAAAAACGATTATTCTCTACGGAGATGGTTCATATCTACACTCCAAGTCGCCAGAAGCGCAAACAAGTTCTGGAGCTTTTTGTGTCGCTCGAATCGGGCAGATTTGGGCGCGTTTGTATTCCTATAGAAATGAATGGAAACGCGCCACTCACGCTTTTTTTTGCACGATTTGCTGCTCAAATGAAAAAAAAGTAAAAAATAAAATAGAAATAATAAATGAATAAATAAATGTAATATAAATACACCAATAAAAAAAAAAAATCACAAAAATAAGTAAAATAAATGAATAATATGTAATAATACATTAATAAATATTAACCTCTAACCTTGAAAAAAATTATTAATAATAAAAAAAACAACACTACTCAGACTCGAACAAAAAATAAATAGTAATAATTTCTTTTGTGTTAGGGAGTTTAGTTATTTATTAATTTTATTTTTTTAAGGGGTAAGGGTTAAAGTTAAGGGTTCATTATTTGTTACTTTGTATTAATTTATTGCATTTTTTTTTTACTTATGATTTTTATTTGTGTATTTATTTTACATTTATTCATTATTCGTATAATACAATAAAAATAACATAAAATAAATAACCCTAACCTAAACTGAACTCAAACCCCTTATTTTATTGCATTTTTTTATTTATTATTTTTATTTGTGTGTTTATTTTACATGTATTCATTATTCGTATAATAAAATAAAAATAGAATAAAATAAATAACCCTAACCTAAACTCGAATCCTTTATCCTAACGAAAAAAACATTATAATAGATGAATAATAATAATATCAATAATAGAAAGAAAGAAAAGCTAATGGAAAAGCTAAAAAAAAAAAAAGCTGAAATACCTAGCAACAAATGATGCAATAGAAAACAAATTTCTCTATTGGCTAATAAAAAAAAAAAAAAAAACGGCAAAGCTCAAAAACGCTGCATACAAATGCGGAAAGTCGAGCAAAAACGTGCTAAAATCGTGCATAAAAACGCTGGAAAAGCTCTCAAAGACGCTACACTCCGGTGTGAACGCAGCCTGACCGTCCAGACACAAGCTGGGAGCAGGACGGTGACCCCTAGATGAATTTCTTACCTGTAGCAGAAAAAAAAAAAAAAAAGTCAGGTCACCACAGGCAGCCTGCACTGTCTGACAAAGCTATGTAAAACGCAGGACTGGATGGACAGGAAAAACCACATGCATAATTATATATGTCAATTTCACGTGTGTGTTTAGCTGTGTGCCCAGAGATTTAGCTTTAAGCCAATCACACAGCATTATATATAATAATAACTCCCACTGACATTCCACGCTTCCAGCAGTAAAGTGAACCTTCTCCATAGACAAATATGTTTACAGAAACAAATCGCTGCCAAAAACGCACAGCTCTCTCCCTGCCGCTCCGCCCTACGCTCACAAAAACCCAAACACTTGCGGTCCCAGAATCATATGCTGTTAATTACACGGTCTGTACGCCTCACGCCGACATCCAGAGTCATCATCTTCATTCCTCAACCAGTGCCAGATCCAAGGATGTGGCGGGAGTCCAGCGCTATCTGTCCGCTCTGGAATGCAGAAGAGAAGAGAACGCTTCTGTACTCCTCTAAAGCTGGCCATACGTATCCAGCAGATCGATGGATTCCTTCAGCTCAGGAAATATTTGAACAGGTTCCTCCATCCACGCTATACAGTGTGGACGGACGACTCTCCCGCTAAATTTACTGTATTCTGACAGTCGGCGTCCGCTGGCTATCAAAGTACCCGAGCAGTGGCTGGATCTGATTGGATGCAGCCGCTGCTTGGCCATCAATTTTCTTCCCAGCTCCTTGGCTTTAAAGGATATCTAAAGGTTTGGGGTGGGGACATCCCCTCCCACTGCTTGTAATACCAATCGAGCGGCTAATGAGCCACTCTGATTGCTATTACAAGAGAGCTGACCGCCGGCTCTAAAATCGATACCAGAGTGATTATCCCGGTACAGCCACCGAAAGTCCAGGACTGGATATTGTTAAAGTGGTTGTTAGCCCACCAATGTATCTTTACATAATCCTCTGTTTTTTTTTTAATGCTATGGCCCCCTGTGACTCTGCTTTATAAAAATAATGCTGCATATACCTTGTTTACAGTGCGCTGATCTGCCAGACGCAGTGGGCAGGGCATCCCCTGTTGATGTCAGTCAGGGGAGGAGGAAGAAGGAAGGAGGAAGAAGGAGGAGGGAGAAAGGAGGAGGGAGAAAGGAGGAGGAAGGAGGAAGGAGGAAGAAGAAGGAAGAAGAAGGAGGAGGGAGAAAGGAGGAGGAAGGAAGGAAGGAAGGAAGGAAGAGGGAAGAGGAGGAGGAGGGAAGAGGAGGAGGAGGGAAGAGGAGGAGGAGGGAAGAGGAGGAGGAGGGAAGAAGGAAGGAGGGGGGAGGGAAGAAGGAGAAAGGAGGAGGGAGGGAAGAAGAAGAGGAAGGAGGAAGGAGGGGGGAGGGGAGAAGGAGGAGAAGGAGAAGAAGAAGGAAAAGGAGGAGAAGGAGAAAGAAGGAGGAGAAGAAGAAGGAGGGAGAAGGAAAAGGAAGAGGAGAAGGAGAATGAAAAGGAGGAGGAGGAGGAGGAGGAGGAGAAGGTGGAGGAGAGAGGCGGGCCCCGCCCACTGCATCTGATGAGCCAAGAGAGGAGAGAGAGGCGGGTCAATGAGCACCGATCAGCGCTCTAAACAAGGAGAAAAAGAAGAAGGAGGAGAAGAAGGAGGAGAAGAAGGAGGAGAAGAAGGAGGAGGAGAAGAAGGAGGAGAAGAAGGAGGAGGAGAAGAAGGAGGAGAAGAAGGAGGAGGAGAAGAAGGAGGAGGAGAAGAAGAAGGAGGAGAAGAAGAAGGAGGAGAAGAAGAAGAAGGAGGAGAAGAAGAAGGAGGAGGAGAAGAAGGAGGAGGAGAAGAAGGAGAAGAAGGAGAAGAAGGAGGAGGAGGAGAAGAAGGAGAAGAAGGAGAAAGAAGAAGAAGGAGGAGGAGAAGGAGAAAGAAGGAGAAAGAAGAAGGAGGAGGAGAAGGAGAAAGAAGGAGAAGGAGAAGGAGAAAGGAGGAGAAGGTGGAGGAGGAGGAGGAGGAGGGAGAAGGGGGAGGAGAAGAAGGAAAAAGGAGGAGAAGGAAAAGGAAGAGGAAACGGAGAAGAAGGAGAACGAAAAAGGAGGAGGAGAAGAAGAAGGGAGACAGAGAAGGTGGAGGAGAGAGGCGGCCCCGCCCGCTGCATCTCTTGAGCCAAGAGAGGAGAGAGAGGCGGGTCAATGAGCGCCAATCAGCGCTCCGTAAACAAGGTATATACAGCATTATTTTTATAAAGCACAGTCACAGGGGGCCATTACATTAAAAAACAGAGGATTATATTAAAAAGAAAACAGTAACTTGAGCAGCAGGACGGGAGGGGGCAGCGCAGACACGGAGCTGACAGGCAGAGAGGGGAGGGGGGAGAGGATGGAGGAGAGGAGACACAGAGCAGGCTGCTGATGACAGAGGCACGTACACTGAAAACGGTGTCAGGACTCAGCAGCCCTGATATATCGGGGTCAGCGTACGGGGGGGGGGGGGGGGATTTAGAAACCATCAGGATCAGCCAGGTATTTCAGGTGATACAGGGGGCCAAATGACACAGCATATGCACTGTGCTGTATGACATGTTTTAAACGAGCAGGATCTTTATTTTTTTGGGGTTAACAAACGCTTTAATGGTTGGTAAGCTGCAATATATGACAGTTTTGGGTTTAGGTCGCTTTCAGATAAAGTGGGTTTAGCTGTGTTTTCATTTCTGAATCGAAACCTGAATGTACAATTAGTTACGGTCTTCTCTAAACGCAGCTAAACTGACTGCACAGCACTAAAAAATCATTACATGCATTTATAAGTATCCTTAAAAACGCATATGAACTCAGATTTTATATTGACAGTGTGAATAAGGCCTGGCGTACTTGTTTATTTGCTATGCAGCACTAAAGGGAAACTCCAACAAAAAGGAAACACCTGACCTTGCAAAGGCCTGTGCAGTACTGTAGGGACTCTCGTGTCCCACTGCTGGGCTTTATAGCTGCAAAGTATAAAAAAAAAAAAAAGCAGAGAGTCAACACTATTTATTGGCCGGACTTCTACCGAATGCTCACCTTCCGGTGACTTTTCCACGCTGGTGATGCCTCCTCGAGCTCCGTGCTTCCTGTGATCACATCTAGATTCCTCCGCCTCCAGCTTATCAACAAGTAACTTCATTTAACAAACTGCCAACACCTAATAAAGTCGCCCGCCCTGAGAGAGATAGAAGGGCAGCCTCTTACAGCCAGCTCCAGGGAGAAGTCACATAACAGAGCCTGCAGCAAAGGAATGTCATCAGGCAGTGGCCAGCAGTGCGCCTGCAGTAGTCCTCTGGGATTAGTGCCCTGGATCACTGCAAAGTGGTGGGGGACCCACCGGAGGGTGAGAGAGAGCAGTGACGTCCATTTGTATCCTTATGAATAGAGGATTTTAATTTCATGCACAAGACAGCTGTACCCGTTGTCCCCGCTTTTCTCTTTGCACAATGTAGGACTCCAGAAGTCCATTGTCCGCGATCCCGTGTGTTCCCGTCTTTGGATTGTTTTAGTTCCCCCAAAAGCAAACACTAAAGAGCAAGTTATTTGTTGGGTTTATGACGGCAGCCTCTATCTGAAAGCATTAGATGTCATGCTGATCCTTGGACTTCAGTCACTAAATCAGGAACAAGAAACTCCCCCAAGTCTGAACTTTCTATTCAAAAGAGGCAACAGGACAAAAAAAAGGGGGGGGGGGGCAGCCGCTGCATACACTTACCAGCCACTTTATTATTAGGTACACCTGTTCAATTGCTTGGTAACACAAATTGCTAAGCAGCCAATCACATGGCAGCAACTCAATGCATTTAGGCATCTAGACGTGGTGAAGACAACATTCTAAAGTTCAAACCGAGCATCGGAATGGGGAAGAAAGGGGATTTAAAGTGTAAGTAAACCCCCCCCCCCTATCATTTTCAGCCAAGGAAGCTGCCATCTTTGCCTCTGTTTAATCTACAACTGCCATGATGCTGCACATGTGATCAGTTAAGACACCAGCCATTGGATGGTTTGACCGTTTGGTTGAGAGCACAACCAATGGGAGTATTACATTTGCAGCCCGTGCCGGAAATGAAACTTTTATGGATGGGTTTACTTCCGCTTTAAGTGACTTTGAACGTGTCATGGTTGTTGGTGCCAGACGGGCTGGTCTGAGGATTTCAAAAACTGCTGATCTACTCAGATTTTCACACACAACCATCTCTCTAGTCTGAAAAAGAAAAAAGATCCAGTGAGCGGTAGTTGTGTGAAGGAAAATACCTTGTTGATGTCAGAGGAGAATGGGCAGACTGGATGGAGATGATAGAAAGGCCACAGTAACTCAATTAGCCACTCATTACAACCAAGGCATGCAGAATACTCTCTCTGAACGCACAACACATCAAACCTTGAAGCAGATGGGCTACAGCAGCAGAAGACCACACCGGGTGCCACTCCTGTCAGTTGAAGCGGAGTTCCACCCAAAAATGGAACTTCCGCTTTTCGGAATCCTGCCCCCCCCCCGGTGTCACATTTGCCACTTTTCAGGGGGGTGGAGGAGCATATACCTGTCTAATACAGGTATTTTTCTCCCACTTCTGGGCATAGATACCCAAGCCACCCGCGGGTATCTACGCCACTTCCGGCGCCTTCTCCGTTGCTGTCCCCCGCTGTCTTCTGGGAGACACACAGGTCCCAGAAGACAGTAGGGACCAATGTTATCGCGCAGTGCGGGTCACGCATGCGCAGTAGGGAACCAGGGAGTGAAGCCACAAGGCTTCACTTCCTGGTTCCCTTACCAAAGATGGCAGCAGCAGCACCCGAGAGCCGAGGGAGAGATCAGCTTTAGGTGCCAACATCGCGGGCGCCCTGGACAGGTAAGTGTCCTTATTTTAAAGGTCAGCAGCTGCAGTATTTGTAGCTGCTGACTTTTAAAAAAAAAAAAAAAAATTGGCGGAACTCGGCTTTAAGAACAGGAAACTGAGGCTACAATTTGCACAGAATCACCAAAATTGGACAATAGAAGTTTGGAAAAACGTTGCCTGGTCTGATGAGTCTTGATTTCAGCTGCAACATTCAGATGGTCGGGTCAGAATTTGGTGTAAACAGCATGAAAGCATGGATCCATCCTGCCTTGTATCAACAGTTCAGGTTGGCGGTGGTATGATGATGTGGGGGATATTTTCTTGGCACACTTTAGGACCCTTAGTACCCACTGAGCATCATTTAAACACCACGGCCTGCCTGAGTATTGTAGCTGACCATGTCCATCCCTTTATGACTACAGTGTACCCATCTTCTGATGGCTCCTTCCAGCAGGATAATGCACCATGTCACAAAGCTCCAATCATCTCTCCGCTGGACAATGAGGTCCCTGTACTCCAATGGCCTCCACACTCACCACATCTCATCCAATAGCACACATTTGGGATGTGGTGGAAAGGGAGATTCCCATCATGGATGTGCAGCCGACAAATCTGCAGCAACTGTGTGGTGCCATCATATCATATGGAGCAAAATTTCTGAGGAATGTTTCCAACACCTTGTTGAATCTATGCCACCAAGAATGAAGGCAGTTCTGAGGGCAAAAGTGGGTCCAACCCGGTATGGAGGTGCGGGATGCAGGACCATCATTCCAATCCTCACTTCCTTATCTAGTGAACCACCTGAAACAAACACGCGGATGGGAGCTGGGACTTTCCATACTTGTTCCAGGCTCTGAAAGGATCAGGATGACGGCCTCTGCAGCTCTAAAAACAAAATTGGTAATAGAAGCTCCCGCATTTCTACATTCCAGTTTCCATTAATAACGTCTATTAAAGGTTTCATTGTTCTGTCTCCACAAGTCAAATTGTCCCTCACTGTTCTGGTGACACCAATCAAGTGTGGATTCCTGATAAGGATATATAAAAAAAAAATCCAGACAGAGGTACTAACCCTTCTCTCTACTCTCCAAAAAAAAATTTTTTTTTGCCGTCTCTGCCCCGCCACACTTCATCTCATGCCCCACTGACCAACCAGAAAGTGCGAAGAACTCTTCCACAGTGGAGACAAAGCCAGCAATAATAACCGGACAGGGTTCTAAATCTTCGCCACTCCATCCAAAACCAAAACTTCTGGAGCCGAGACAAACAAGGAGGCTGCTGCACCCGAGATCTCACTGTGAAAACACTACCTACCTACCTAGCTGTCATGCTAATTCAACAGCTTCAAAGCTGAGCCAGAACATGTATGAGTGGTAGAAATTTGACATGGAATTTATAGATAGGCAACTCCTATCCTCATATTGATTAGACATTCCAAATATCAATAACTACTGCAGTAGGGAACAGACACAAAAGATACGCTCCGCATCTTTCCAAATAACTGTTCTGCTTTATTATGACGCAATTGAAGGTTTTTATACACATGATTACGTAGGTATCACATTAATATTACAATTGTAATGGTAACATGGTAACAAGGGGCGTAACATGGACAGGCTAATTCTAAATCAGGACTCGAAAGAATACAAACATGTAATGAAAACATTATTAGTGCAGTGTGCACAGTGAGGGCAGTGTGCAATACATACAAAATAGAAAACAATTACATACAGAACTTACACATTTCCTTTACTAAATTCTACCGTCACTTGCCGCATGCTCGTTACGATTCACTGACGCACGAGAAACAGCCAGGAAATCAGTATTTCCAACAGGAGGCCAGGGATGATGAACTTCCTTTAAAGCGTTCACCTTTACAGAAACACTAAAAAGGTCACCTAACACCAGACCCCAATCCCCTGGTCACCGCTGCACTTCCCTCGGAAAATCCTGAGCTGCTAGGATAGACCATAAGGATTCTGACTGGTCCGCACACCCCGTGTAACAGCGATAGCCAATCACAATTCATCTGGTCTGCTTTGGCAGCACAGGATGGAGTAAGAGGGAGAAAAGTGGAAATTTCAAACCCCCCCCCCCCCCCCCCCGGACCAATGGAGCGACCGACAGATCAGGATCGCCTGGGACCAAGGGAGGGGGGGGGGGGGGGGGTCTGATGTTTCCGGCAACTAACGGAAAGCTCTCGATCGTTACTTGCGATCAGGAGCATTCTGATCATGTGAAAGCCAATCACGGTAGTCACAGGATCATAAACCCCGCCCGCGGCATCTGAAACCCCTTAAAAGGTTCAGAAGGCGCTGGCGCAAAGGGGTTAAGTTTGGGTAGAACAGGAAATAGTTTAAGACCCCCTGCATGTTTTTTTTTTTTTTTTTTTGGGAGGGGGGTATGGGAAATACACAAGTAACAATTAAACAATGTAGCGATGAAGTTGAATTTTAGATATGCCTGCTTGGTATGTAACAGTTTTATTATTTGGAACTTTATAACAATAAAATTCTTTTTGACCAAACCAGCCATTGACAGAACCTAGGCAGATCATCACTGGAAGAAATACCATTAAAGGTCCAGTTCACTTACAGTCCACATACTTACTGTACATGGGTTTCAATTCTCAAGCCATGAAGATGGAGATGTTTTTGGACCCCCCCAAAACACATTGGATACTCTTTCGATTGTCCCACTGACCCTTACTGGAATAAAGTCTGGTCCTTTTACACTACACGGGTGCGAGGGCGCGCTCACTCATGCCTGTGCGCCACATTTTGGGCAGCCCATTTATGTCACTGGACAGCCCTGAACATGAAAAATGTGAAAAGTCGTCACTGATCTGCGTGGAGGGAGCATTAACAATTAAAGTAATTGTAAAACCGTACATTTTTTTAAACAAATATGTCACATTTACCTGCTCTGTGTAATGGTTTTGCACAGAGCAGCCCCGATCCTCCTTCTCTGGGTGCCCCGCTGGTGCTCCTAGCTCCTCCTCCTCCCAGTCTCCCACCATAGCAAGCTACTTGCAATGAGGGCACTTGTGCAGGCTCGCTCCCGAGCCAGCTGTGTGTGTCCATAGATACACCCAGCACAGCTCTGCCCCGCCCAACACTGCACCCGCACTGGCTGTGATTGACAGCACTGGGAGCCAATGGCTGCTGTGCCTGAGCCTATTGAGGGGGAGAGAGAAAGCTGGGAGAGCAGCTGATCTCACGCACATCGCTGGATCAAGATTGGGCTCGGATAAGTATAAGGGAGGGGGGAGTGCAGAGAATGCATTACAATGGTTTTAAACCCTTACATATACCCGGTGAAGGGACTATCCTCAGGTTATACACAAAGATGAAACAAAATCCTTCTTCTACACAAGTTATACCTGTTTATTTGCAATTTTCTCTTCTCTACATCTGTTCAAAGTCCAAAATGTACAAAGCTTGTCTGAGATTTCCGAAAACAAAAGGGAGGTGCAGAGCCGAAATTACATTCTGCAGAGTGCAGTGGGGAGAGCTCTAATGCCGCGTACACACGAGCGGACTTTCCGGAAGAAAAGGTCCGACGGAACGAATCCGTCGGACATTCTGATCATGTGTGGGCTATATCGGACCTTTTTTGTCAAAAAATCTGATGGACCTTAGAAATAGAACATGTTTCAAATCTTTCCGACAGACTCGATTCCTATGGAAAAAAAAAAAACATTCGTCTGTATGCTGGTCCGAGGGACTGAAAACGACGCATAGGCAGCTATTGGCTACTGGCTATGAACTTCTTTTTCTAGTCCGGTCGTACGTCATCACGTTCGAAACGATCGGACTTTGGTGGGATCATGCGTAGGCAAGTCCGTTTCGTCGGAACTCCGTTGAAAAGTCTGAGTTTAGTCCGACAAGAAGTCCGCTCGCGTGTACGCGGCATTAGACCCCTTTCACACTGGAGGCGTTTTTCAGGCACTTTAGCGCTAAAAATAGCGCCTGTAAAAAGCCTCATCTGCAATCCCAGTGTGAACGCCTGAGTGCTTTCACACTGGGGCGCTGCGCTGGCAGGATGTCAAAAAAAGTCCCGCAAGCAGCTTCTTTGAGGCGCTTTGGGAACGGTGTATAAACTGCTAATAAAGCGCCCATGCCCATTGAAAAAATCAATGGGCAGCTGCACTTTGCGGGCACTTTTACGACGGTAAAGCACCGCTAAAACGACTGGCACTTTACCACTGACGCCCCCGCGCTGGCAGTGTGAAAAGGGCTCTAAGAGCGGATTGGAGGGAAGAGACACACCCCCTCCACAAAGCACACACAAACAGAGCTGAGGCTCTGCTGGTGGTCCCTCCTCTGTCACCTTTTTTTCTCTTGGTGTCAGGAAAACTTGTCAGAAGTAATTCAGGCTGATTGCAGTGAAAGGAGGCAGCAGACAGAAATTAAACTTAGTGCTCTTAATTGAGACACTATAGAGGGATATGCCTTGTTCATATTTCACGTCAGAGGTTTACAATCACGTTAAGGTAAAAAACCTTCAGCCTTTAGAACCACTTTAATGGCAAAGCTTCGCATCTGCTAAAGAAAGGGCAGCGAGTGCAATGTACAATGTAATACTGACATATAATCACACACATAGGTTGGACTTGATGGACTTGTGTCTTTTTTTCAACCTCACCTACTATGTAACTATGAGTGTCAGTAAATCGCACGTTCCCGACATGCACAAGGTGTGAGCCTAGCCTTAGCCGTGGTGTGGCACTTCCATTAAGAATCAGGTTCTCTTTGCAGTCTGTGACCCATGAGGGAGATTTCCTTTCACTTCCTCTCCCAGAAACAAAGCAGGAATTAGGAGGAAATCTCTCCAAAACAAGAGGAAATCCCCTATAGGACAGTTGTCACTGTCAGTGTCCCCATTGAAAGATTTCCTCTTACCTATTTGTTCATCTGACAACCAAAACATTGGGCTTCCCATACCTTGCTGTGCTGGAGTAAATGGTCACTTTGCAACATATAAAGAAGGAAACTCCCACAGATAGCAATAAACACCTGACAGGGGGAGGGGGGGGGGGGGGGCAACGGGGAGCTCCATTCTATACAAAACAGGGTGGATAAAAATCAATGATTTAAAAAAAAAAATTAAAAAAAAGTTTTAAATACCTGATCTTTATTTAAAACAGAATTTTTTTCAAATGAATTTTAATAAAATGCTTTTGGAGTTAAAAAAAAAAAATCTATCTAAGGATAGTTTTCTATTTAAGATACATTAATAATTTTGTTTATTCAGCATGAAATGGAGCTTAGTTATGTAGCATGAGGCTGTATAATCTGCAATATTTACATTTTTGTTAAACTCATTCCATGAATCCAAGCTCTGTAAGCTGAGATAACATGCACTGCATTGATGCATTTACACAATTTCACAGTAACCATGAGATAAAACAAAGTTCAGGAATATTCCTTTATCCCATTCTTTTGCAAATCTATGTACACTACAAACTGTATGACTGAATCGGTTCTGATATCGCTGTTTTACTAACCTGACAGCTTATTATTCTAAATAGGAAACCTTCATTTTATTTGCAAATATTAAACATTCTAACTACCAGCAACAATGAGTCCTTACATTTAAAGAGCATCTGTCATTTCAGACCCATCATGGCAGCGCCTGTTAGCGGCCATCCACTCACCTGCCGCCACGTCCCTTCACCTTGTTGTGTCACTGCCGCATCACCAGCCATACCATTAAAGTGAATGGACTGGCGTTGAGCCAACAGCGGGACAGGAGGAGGAGCCAACAGCGGGACAGGAGGAGGAGCCAACAGCGGGACAGGAGGAGGAGCCAACAGCGGGACAGGAGGAGGAGCCAACAGCGGGACAGGAGGAGGAGCCAACAGCGGGACAGGAGGAGGAGCCAACAGCGGGACAGGAGGAGGAGCCAACAGCGGGACAGGAGGAGGAGCCAACAGCGGGACAGGAGGAGGAGCCAACAGCGGGACAGGAGGAGGAGCCAACAGCGGGACAGGAGGAGGAGCCAACAGCGGGACAGGAGGAGGAGCCAACAGCGGGACAGGAGGAGGAGCCAACAGCGGGACAGGAGGAGGAGCCAACAGCGGGACAGGAGGAGGAGCCAACAGCGGGACAGGAGGAGGAGCCAACAGCGGGACAGGAGGAGGAGCCAACAGCGGGACAGGAGGAGGAGCCAACAGCGGGACAGGAGGAGGAGCCAACAGCGGGACAGGAGGAGGAGCCAACAGCGGGACAGGAGGAGGAGCCAACAGCGGGACAGGAGGAAGAGCCAACAGCGGGTCAGGAGG
Organism: Lithobates septentrionalis; assembly: GCA_037952835.1. Classification (NCBI taxonomy): domain Eukaryota; kingdom Metazoa; phylum Chordata; class Amphibia; order Anura; family Ranidae; genus Lithobates; species Lithobates septentrionalis. Next base: position 2,825,476 of record JBBDGP010002273.1, read on the forward strand.
AAGAGCCAACAGCGGGTCAGGAGGAAGAGCCAACAGCGGGTCAGGAGGAAGAGCCAACAGCGGGTCAGGAGGAAGAGCCAACAGCGGGTCAGGAGGAGGAGCCAGCAGCGGGACAGAGAAGGAGCCAACAGCGGGACAGAGGAGGAGCCAACAGCGGGACAGAGGAGGAGCCAACAGCGGGACAGAGGAGGAGCCAACAGCGGGACAGAGGAGGAGCCAACAGCGGGACAGGAGGAAGAGCCAACAGCGGGTCAGGAGGAAGAGCCAACAGCGGGT